>VRLP01002212.1:0-96304 GCA_009660295.1 Lophius piscatorius | reverse complement strand
CACATCTGCAAGATCTCCTTTCACCATCTCAGAAATATTTCCAAACTCCGTTCTTCACTCACCTTGAGTGATGCTGAAAAGCTGGTCCACGCGTTCGTCTCCTCCAGACTGGATTACTGTAACGCACTTCTCATCGGGATCCCTGATAAAAGTCTTCAAAGATTACAATATGTTCAAAACCGTGCTGCAAGGATCCTGATGAGAGTTCGTAAACACGAACACATCACCCCTGTTCTTCATTCCCTTCATTGGCTTCCCATCTCCACCAGGATTGATTATAAGATCTCCCTCCTCACTCACCAGTGCATCCATGGTAACGCACCCCCCTACCTAAAAGAACTACTCACCCCACTGACCTCGACACGATCCCTCCGTTCTACCCACTCATACCGCCTCCTCAGCACGATGGGCGATCGGGCCTTCTGTTCTGCTGCCCTTCGTCTGTGGAATGCCCACCCTGACCATCTGAGGGCTCCACAGACGACTGAGACATTTAAAGAAGGACTTAAAACTTTCCTTTTTAGCAGAAACTAAAACATTGAATTAACATTGCTGCTTTTTGGTCTTATTTTTATATAATTATTATTCAATTTTTTATTGATGTTTTTATCTGGTTTAACTTGCAGCACTTTGAGATTTGATCCAAATGTAAAGTGTGTTATAAATTAAATGTATTATTATTACTATAAATATGATTGAAATGAAATGTTCTGAAGTCATAAAATAATTAAAATGTTTATTATTTGTCACAATGATCATTTTCAATAGTTCTTCTTAACTTATGAGCCTGAAATGTTTGCTTTGTTGTTTTTTTTAACGTATTTTAAAGTTATATTATTGTTATATTGTATATTTGACTGACAGGAGCCGGTGAGATACAACATTTCGTTTCATTCTGTCTGTAAATACTCTTTGAACTGACACTAAAGTGAATCTTGAATCTGAATGTGCTGTTCCTCTCATTTAAGGTCGTCGTGGTGACCATGGACACGCCGCCTGATAACACCAAGGTTAGCCGACCATGATAAACACTAACACACACTAGTATAAACAACACACACATGACCTCTGACCCCTCCAAGGCCTCAGAGAGGGATTAAAAGCAGGACGCTTCTTCCTCCGTCATCACATCACCGGCGTCATGCTCATGCACCTCCTCTCCTCTCTGCCTTCCTTCGTCCTCCCTCTCTCCCTCCCTTCCTCCTTCCCCATCGTCCTCCTGATCGCTGCAGCGGTGGTATTCCTCCTCATCATCACCAAGCAGTCGTCTCCAACTCCAGCCTGCATACCATGCCTGCCCAGACTCCCTGTCTTGGGTAGCCTCCCCTGGCTGAGAGGAGGCCTCTCTCCACACCTCCTCTTCTGCCAGCTGGCCCACAGGTGAGAAGTCTGAGGTCCTTCATCCCGCAGGACAGATTAGAACTGTGAGACCCTTCCTCAAAGGTTCTTCATCCTGGAGGACTGCTGACAACTCTGAGCCTCCTCCACAAATGTTTTGTGCTGTACCAGAGGACAGCGGGGACATTCGACAGAACTTGTCAATGTTTGAAAGAACTCATCACTGTTTCGAAGAAATATTGGAGGATCTCATCAACAGTCTAAAGAACTTGTGAATGTTTAAAGGAACATATAGAAGAAGTCATGAAAGATCTCATCAGTGTTAAGAAGAGCTGGACAACAATTCAAAAACCTTTTAGAAGAACTCATCAGTGTTCATAAGAACCTTTAGAAGAACTAATCAATGCTTTGAAGAGCATTTAGAAGAACGTGTCAACGTGTGGTAGAACTCATCACATCAACATTCGGAAGAACCTTTAGAAGACATTAGACATGTTTGGAAGACCCTTGTAACATTTGCAAAAACTAGTTCAAGTTTCAGGCTCTACATCAGTTCTTTGTTTTTGAGATGAAACTCAAATGTTAACTCTGAAAGTCTGATCATGTGACTAATGAGGGTCTCCATGCTGTGTTACAGGTACGGCTCACTGTTTGCCCTCTACATGGGTCCCCAGTACACCGTGGTGGTGAACGACCATCAACACGCCAGGGAGGTCCTGCTTCAGAGGGGGCGGGACTTTGCTGGGCGTCCTAGCATGGTGAGTAACTCAGAGTGAGAGAGAGAGAGAGAGAGAGAGAGGGAGAGAAGAGAAGAGAGAGGAAGAAGAGAGGGAGAGAGGAGCTAACATCCAGCAGAAGTTCACTCAAACAACCAGCAGAGGACCGTCTGTCAGTGTTGTCATGACAACAGTGACTGAATAATCCAGTAATATTTCCTCATCTATTGATTTCATTATAGGGTTTCAGACACGATAAAAATCTCACAAACTGTTTTAGTGTGCTAACTAGCATATTGCTGAATTTTACTTTACTGAATTTTAACTTATTTTAGCCTGCTGACAGGCTGGCTAGACAGAATGGCTGACATGCGACAATTTTAGCAATGGTAGCTGAGTTAGCCAACATGAGCTACAACTAGACCTATGCTGTTGTCACAATCTGCCCCCCCCTGCATTACACAAGCATTTCCCCTGATTGAACGCAGCAGAGTAAAAGTGACTGATTAATAATCTCAAACAGTCCATATTTACTCAAGCTAAACTTTTTCTATGAAATCAGCAATATGCTTCAGATAAGAACCCATTGTGACTCAATAATGAAGATAAATACACTGAACAATTTTTTCTGAGTTTAGTAATGAAATAAGACAGATTTCCATGTGGGTAATCATATCAGCTAAATGTATAAACAGTCAGACATACGGCTGGGAGGTAAGGGTCAAAAAACAGTCCCTGGTAGTGAGTGAAAGATGAAATATGACACTAAATTAAAACAAATAGTTTAAGTTAGATCTCCTCGAGCCAATTCATACGATCTAAATTTGGACTAAATCGGACCAACAATTAGGAAATAATACCCAAAAACAGTGTTTATCATAAAAAAAATGATAACATGACATTTTTGTTGATCCCCAAATGAGGGAAATATGAACTATTTGATTAAAATATGATCTCTTCTAGATAAATCTCCTCGAGTTGATTCACATGCATCAACTATGGACTAAATCAGACTAAGAATTTATGTCTCAACTTAGCAATGGAAATATTCAACTCACTTTTCCCCAAATCAACCCAGTTCTTTCTCAGTCCCTCTCAGGTCTGTGGGAGTATGAAGTCTGAAAACCATCCATGTAATAGCTTTTGAGTTTTCACATTAACACAAAGGATCTGCGGTAGAAGCTGTGGCGATGATGCTTCTATAATATCGGGGATATAACTACTGACATTAGCTTTGATAGCTAACATTATCTATCTGATGTAAGCTAATGTTAGCTGAAGTATGTAACCAATTACTTAATTAATCAGGTCAGTGTTTGGATTTTAATCTTGTAGCATTTAGGATGATTAAATTACTCTATGAACTCTTGGTCGATTGTTTCCACTACAGGTGACCTCTGACCTCCTGACCAGAGGAGGTAAAGACATTGCCTTCTCCGACTACTCTCCTCTGTGGAAGTCTCACCGCCGCCTAGTTCACAACTCCTTCAGCCTGTTTGGAGAAGGAACCAGCCGCCTGCAGGACATCGGTAATGTTTGATCTCAAGCTCCATCTCATGACCTCATGGTTCCTGATACTAATTCTAGACCAGGGGTCTCAAACTCAAATTACCTGGGGGCCACTGGTCAGGTTGCTTTTATTGCAACCTGACCGATATTCAAGCGGCAAAAACCCCCAACAAGCTCCAGTGTTTTTTTTCAACAAATTTCAACTACATACAGTCATGGAAGCCCATTTTGTCTGGCAGCGCTTCTGCTGAGACAAGTTAGACACATTTGCTTTGAGGGAAATGGAAATTCCTGCTGAAGCCTCTCAATGGCAGCAACATGCTCATCACCACTGAATGCGGGTCCCTGTTCCAAAAGAGACTTGCCTGCTTGGAAATGGCTGAGGTTTTTCTCAGAGAGCTATGCTCTCACACTTTCACACTAACGAAAGCCACAGTGACGAGATGGTCTGAACCCTGCAGCTTCTGATTGAGTATGTGCAGCTCCTGTGTGACGTCGACTAAAAATGCTTGGTCCATCATCCACTTGGAATAATCAAGCTCAAGAACACGCAGTCTGCCTTCCTTCATGAACACACTGATTTCTTCTCCCAAGTCAAAGAACCTCTTGAGAACGCTACCCCTTCAAAGCCAGCGTACCTCTGTAATGTAAAAGACATCACCATGTTCTGCTTCAATGTCCTCCAGAAAGACCCGGAACATGTGATGCTGCGCGCCCTTCCATCTGATGGAATTAATGCATTTCACCACAACAGACATAATCTGGAAACATTTCCGGCATTTACTGCATAGTACTTGCTTGTGAATAATGCAGAACAGAGTCAAAGCAGGATCTACACTTTCTTCTCCAGCTGTTTTTGAACCAGTGCCAGGAGTATATTTTTGCTCCCCATCATTGATTGGGCACCATCTGTTATTATTCCAACCAGATTAGCCCGTGACAGCCCAGCATGCTCAATTTTGTTGGACAACTGTTGAAATATATCCTTGGCTGTGGTTTTCCCGTGCATTGGATTGAAGTTAAGCGACTCTTCAGTCACTTCAAAGGTGCCATTAATAACCTGATACCTGAGGAGAATAGCATCTGAGCAGTGTCGATTACATCAGTGCTCTCATCAAGTGCCGCTGAATAGGCACTGAATTTCCGCGATTTGTTGCGCAGCGGATCGTAAATGTCTTCAAATAACTTGGTGATCCGCTCCGCCACTGTTCGCAGTCAGACTGATTTTTCTGAATAAATCCGTCTTCTCTGGATGGAGCAGCCTGCACCAATCAGTCTTTCAAAAACAGTCCTTCAGTAAATGACTTCCCGGCTTTCGTTATCAGCTCAATCACCACAAAACTGGCCCCGACTGCTGCATACCGTTGTCTTTTTGCTCGCTGAAAGACAGTTTGCTGCATGGACAGGTCTTTCCTTCTCCTCTCCCTTGTAGCTGGTGTACTGGTCCGCATGTTCGGTGGAGGAATGCCATTTGAGATTATATTTCTTGAGAACAGCCTTTTTGTCTTTGCAGAGGAGACAAGTAGCAGTCGAATTAAAGTCCACGAAAAAAGAATCCCTTGTCCACCTCTCTTGAAACTGTCTCTGCTCCAGAGACCTTTCTCTTTCTTATTTCTTATTCTCTTTCTTATTGATTGGACCTTTCAAAACCTTTCTTCTAGGTTTTGAAAGGTCCATTCTACTGTGGCGTTTACCGCACAGAGGCTAAATCACAATGTTGGTGGCAAAAGTGTTTGTGAAAGTGACAGTTGCGCAGGTAGGCGCTGATGGCTCAATGTTAAATGTGAAATTAGAAAGAACATTTTTATGCTCTTGCAGCCTCGCTCTAAAATTAAATGAATACTCATGATTATTATATTATAATAAAAGACTGGGGGGAAATCTAAATTGGGGAAAAATTTACCGGATTTAACAATAAATTCTAAACATGTGGGGGGTCTTATGGAATTGTCTCCGGCGAGCGGGCCAGTAGTTTGAGACCCCTGTTCTAGACCCTGTCTGTCTCTCCTCTCTTCAGTCCTCTCCGCTGTGGACAGTCTGTGCGTTGAGCTGTTCTCCAATGGTCACCGTGTTTTCGACCCATCTCCCGCGGTAACCAGGGCTGTAACTAACGTGGTCTGCACGCTGGTATTCAGCACCAACTACTGCGACGGCGACCCTGAGCTGCAGGAGGTGATTCGATACAATGACGGCATTGTCCAGATGATCACCAGAGGAGGTCTGGTGGATGTCTACCCCTGGATGAAGGTCCATCCAACCAGAGTCTGATCTACTCTCTCTACTCCTCCAAGATCAACTTACTTCTTAAGTGTCTTCATGTCTCACTTTTACCAAAATGTTCTCATATCTGCTCAAATGTCTTCACTTCTTATATGTCCCCATGTCTTTTTAGATGTCCTCACATCTTCTTAAATATGGTCACATTTCCTTAGATGTACTAATTTCTGGTCAAATTACCCCCCTTCAACTACAATG
The DNA here is from genome assembly GCA_009660295.1 of Lophius piscatorius. NCBI lineage: Eukaryota > Metazoa > Chordata > Actinopteri > Lophiiformes > Lophiidae > Lophius > Lophius piscatorius. The sequence continues at coordinate 90,266 of VRLP01002212.1, read as the reverse complement.
TACTAACTTCTCCTCAATTGCCCCCAACGCGTTGTCCTAACGTCGCGTTACATTTCCTCATGTTTCCTCAAATGTCGCCATGTCTCCTTAAATATCCTTGCATCATCGTACGTGTCCTATTGTCTCCTTAGATGTCCTAATTTCTCGTCAAATGTCCTCACTTCTACTGAAAATATCCTCACTTTTTCTGAAATATCCTCACCTTTCCTTAAATTTCTTCAGTTCTCCCTAGATGTCCTAACATCTTCTTAGACATCCCTCACATCTCCTTAAATGCCCCAATGTCTCCTTAGATGTCCTCACATTCTTTTTATATTTATTCTTTTCCATTGAAAATTCTTCACTTCTCCTCTAATGTGTTTTTCTCGTCCTCACATTTCCTCAAATGTGCTCGTCTCCATAGATGTCTTCAGTTATCCTTAGATGTCCTCACGTCTCCATAGATATCATTATGTCCCTTTAGATGTCCTCACTTTTCCTTAGATTTCCTCTTGCTTCCTGAAATTTCCTTATTTCCCCTCAAATATCCTTAGGTCTTCCCTAATGGGGGTCTCAGGAGGTTGAAACACTGTATCGCCACCAGAGACCGACTGTTGACCCGGAAACTGGAGGAACATAAGGTACCTGCCACACAGACCCACGTGGAACTGGAAAGGCTTCATGTTTAGATCATCAAGAACCTCTTCTGTGACCCGAATCCAGGCTTCTCTCAGAGATGGAGACCCCAGGGATCTGCTGGATGCCTTGCTGAAGGGTCAAAGGTCATCCGAGTGTCAGGAAGGGGGGATCACAGAAGACCATGTCCTGATGACGGCAGCTGAGGTGTTTGGTGCCGGAGTGGAGACAACTTCCACAACCCTGCTGTGGATTTTGGCTTACTTGCTGCACCACCCAGAGGTTAAGCCATGGTTCTGGTTCTAGTGGTACCACTGCAAAGGTTCTTGTCCAGCCACGACTAAGTTTCTAGTCTCACCATAACTGGGGTTCAAGGGTGTATTTACAGCTAAGGTTCTGGCCTTCAATCAAAAACAATAAAATCTGAAAAGGTGACATCAGTGATCAGTTCCAGATTGCTCATGCTGCACGTCATGTTAATTCTAAATCTGGGGTCAATTAAGTTGGTCGGAGTGGGCGCCCACCTAGTTTTTGGGAAAATGCCACTGTCAAAGGTGGGAGATGGGGAGAGGAAGAGTAGCACAGCAGGTTATCGTCTTTACACGATGAGAACGTGTAAAGACGGATGTAGCATACCATATATTATAGCATGCTATAGACACTTAAATTAAAGAACAACGATGATTTTAGTCCTACCAGAACTAAAGCTGTGGTCCGACCACGGCTAAGGATGCAGTCTCACCGCGATTAAGGTTCTAGTAACACCATTACCTAAACTCTAGACTGGGGCGACTGGGGTGACGGTGGCTCAGTTGGTAGAGCGGTTGTCCACTTATCTGAAGGTTGGTGGTTCAATCCCTGGCCTCTGCAGTCCACAAGTCAAAGTGTTCTTGTGCAAGAAACTGAACCCAAGGCTGTTCCAATGGTGTGTGAAAGGTTACTGCTCCTGATGCAGTGGTCTACATGGTGGCAGCTGCTACAATCACTCTATGAATGTTTGTGTGAACGGGGAATGATGACTGGTGTTGTAAAAGAGCTTTGAATGGCTGTATAAGTGCAGTCCATTTACCTCAGCTGAGATAACGACATCCAAAGGACTTCATTTTCAACATTGTTGCTGATTCACAATAATTGTCCCATCAGATCCAGGAACGGGTGCAGAGAGAACTGGATGAGCAGGTTGGGGCAGAACGACCGGTGTGTTTGTCGGACCGCTGCCGGTTGCCATACCTGGACTGCATCATCAACGAGGGCATGAGGATCCGACCAGTTAGCCCTGTCCTGATCCCGCACACCGCTATGATTGACAGCAGGTTGGGCCTGATGAAACCATGCGTTGTTACAGAGATCAATCCTGAGAATAACCAGTACTTCCTTTCTTGCAGCATTGGAGGTTATCCCATCAGGCGTGGGACTCGCGTGTTAATCAACATGTGGTCGATTCACCACAACCCCCAGCAGTGGGACAAACCGGACCTCTTCAACCCAGGTACAACAAATTCTACCAGGACTATCCCAGTCTACAAACAGCACCTGAACGTACCGCCTCCTTTTCCTCACAGATCGTTTCCTTGACGACCATGGTGAGCGGGTCATACCCACCTGTTTCCTGCCATTTGGGGCGGGGCCTCGGGTGTGCATCGGTGAATCACTGGCCCGGCTGGAGCTCTTCCTGTTCTTGTCCTCTCTGCTCCAGCGAATGAGCTTCAGGCTTCCAGAGGGGACGGCCCCACCAAACCTGCAGGGGCGGCTAGGTGTAGTTTTACAGCCATTACCTTATAAGTTTGAGGTTACTCCGAGGGCTGGGTGGGAGGGGAAATAGAAATGAGCAGGGTTTGACATTCAAGATGACTGACACGAGTGAGTAAACCTTAGCTCAAAACATTTAAACATGTTGCTAACTGATCATAGCTAACGTTAGCTCCGAACATTTAAAAACATGTAATATCTTTCATGCTTGCTAAAAGGAAAAAAAAGATCATGTTAGGCTAGGTTACACTGTTGATCAACCATGCAGCCTTAATTTAATAAAAAATAAATAAGGCTTATTTAATGTTTTCTTCATATGTTCATTATTTTTCTATAGACAGAAAGTGACGTTTGGTCATTTTAACATTATATTGAATTTATTGTCACACACTTTTAGAACAGGCTGGTTTAGTTAAGTCACACACACACGCGCGCACACACACACAATTCATTTAGTAATACTAATAATTATCTTCATCTTCAAAATCGTCAAAACGTTAACTGCTTGATCTCCTCCCTTGTCTCTTCCAACACAAAACCAGGAAGCAACAAAACCTTGGAAACGGGGGGGGGTCATAAATAGGGGGGTGTCAGATAGCGGGAAGAGTCAGACAGACTTTTACTGAATTAAATATTCTCATGGGAAAGTTGATCAAAAGTCCCAACAGTTCCAGAGTCGTCTAACTGGGTTCACATTTTGATGTTCTTTCATTAAACATTTGAGGCTTATTTTCTGTTGCCAGCGGGTCGGTACCATCACTTTAACCTAGTATTTTCATGTTGTTGTTCATGTTCATTGTTGAGCTCATGTTTATCAGTTTAAGTCTAAAGATTTTGTTCTTTTAAAGTAGAACACCTGTAAACAATAAAAACATCTGAAAATAACATACCTGTGAAGTTTAGTTTATGTCTACCAAATGTCATTCTTCTGGGGGAGACAGGGTTCAGGGCCGGCTTTTTTAAGTGAAGAGGGGGAGCATTGGGCCTATTTTGCTTTGCCCTCTGCTAGAACCCATAATATACGTACGTTATACCCCCAACTGACTAAAGTTGATTTAATGATTCTTTTACCAAATGTCAGTGAGGGATGGAGGCACTCTCTCATGCCAACTTCCTCTCATTACTCGGCCCAATGCAGACAACAGTTTGTCATACATCTGTCCTGTATCCAAGATGGGTTTTTTTGTAAAGGTTTGCTTTAGTCCAATATTTTAGATTCAAGTTTGGCTTTAGGATTGTCCCTACTTTATTGTTGGAACCATAGGAGGACGACTGCCTCCTTGAAAGTTCCCAAATAAGTCCAATATCTGACGACTTTCAGCGAAAAGCAGATGATACAAATACATACAGGAGCGTTTGTGGAAATGTGAAACCAGTTAGTCTGATTTTATCAGGAATAGTTTTTTACTTTTTGATCAAAGCCTTCTCCTGGTCCTGCAGAGATTTCAACAGAAACAGACACAGGGTTCTAAATGCTAGACTCTTACATCTGCCTCATGTCTGGAGATCTTTTCAAACAAAACAAAACTGGACCACTGAGTGTCAGGAATTTAACTCTCAACCTCGTCAGCGAGGATTCTCTCCTGAACCCATTAAGATTCACACTTACAAATGTTAAACTTCCCGCTCTCATTTACCAGAACTATCAAAGCAAACACAGCTAGTTAACTACACATCTCAGAGCTAATGCTAGCACATTTCAGATCTCAACGCTAATGCTAGCTCACCATAGCTCAAGTATTTAAAATCGGCTCATCTCAGCTATCATGGCTAACATTAGCTAGTCTAACTGGCAGTCCTGATGTGCCGAATAGTCGTCCGACCTGGGTCCTGGGGGCAAAACTGCCAAAATGGTCTCTGCCTATTGTCAAACTTTAAATGGGTAGGAGGTACGGTGGCTCACAGGGGCTAGCATGCTGCAAATTAAGAAAAAAAACGCAAACCGACGAAACATGAGCAAATGGAGTAAGGACGAATAAAAGTGATGTACCCCCAAACAGTTTTTTTTTTTTAAAGCTTCACATAAAGAAACTAGCAGACATTATACATAGACAAGTATGCACAGGTTTCATTTGTCTCATATTCTTGACGCTTCACTTAACACATGAACTTTCCAGTTCATTCGGTCATGTGACTCATAACCTTAATAAACATTGTGGATACAACAAAAACAAAACGTATAAATGACCTTAACACACGGTAGTCACAGCTACAGTAAACAAGGGGTATCAAAGAGAACCCTTATCCACCATTGGGTATATTGACTTGCGGCATCACCATGGCAACGGACACAAGTCAGTGAGAACGTCAGCTACCAAAGCAGTTTCTGCCAAACCTCGATTGAAGTAGAATGTGACGCGTTTATCAATAATGGAAACTCCTTGATCTGCCATTTTCCTCTTACATCACTCACTACAGCTATGATGAACCTCTGATGAACATTAGGATCATAACACTAAACAACCTTTCTCATGAAAACCATCGCTTGCTGTAAATTTGGGTATTTTGCGTGTTAGGATCATAATTAAGTTAATTATTAAGCAAGGACCCCAAAATATAAAAGACACGAGGGAATAAAAAATCCTATGAAATGTTTGTGTATTATGTCTGTTCTATTCCTTAAACCAAGCATAAATAAGCAAGTTGGGGGATCGATCTCTTTCGTTTTTCAATTTGCTTATGTTTTATTTATTTGCATGTTGTTGTTTTTTGTTTTTAATAAGCCGCGCATTTAACCCCGTCGGCCACCGTACAGAAGCCCAGCTCACTGTTGTGGAGCCGGGGGCGTGGTCCAACATTAATGACATAATCAGACTGGACAAAGGAGCCACGCCCCTTCAGGACGCTGCTCTTAGAGCTACAAATGCCATTTGCTAATTCTAGGCCACACCCATTCAGGAGAACAGCTCCAGCTAAAGCTAAGTAGTAACAGTAGTCGAGCAGAAATGGCACTAGTATAACAATGGAGATTAACAGTTTAACCTGGTTAATTCAGTTAAACCAAAACACCTTCACTAACAACATCAACAGATTGCTATCACCTCCAAAGTCCACATTGGCTCAGAACCAGAGTCCTTTGAGCCTCAAACAGAAGGTTTCCATCCTCGCTGGTCTCCGTGTAACGGACGCTGTCTAGAGAACCTCCAGCTCTCTTTCTTCAACCAGTCAAAGGTCCTTCCTCCGGTAGTACATTGATTTAAATCCAGTCTGGTCCATGTGGGCACCTCCGTCCGTATAGTTTTACCCATCATCCTTTGCAACAAACGGCCGGCAAGGTTAGTCCACACTCCGATGCATCATGGAGATGGAGTTTAAGAACCGGATCTCAGGTCCTTCTGTAGGTGAGGTGGAGGTTATGGCGGTCGGATGACCAGTGGAACCAGAAGAATCAAGACTTTCACGGCCCGTTCTCCACGACGTCTTGTGCATAATACCGTAGGTTACCTTCTGATCACATGACCAAAGTATGAAACTCAAACCATTGGGTGCCAGAGTTTAATACTTACAAAAAAAAAGCATTAGTGTGTAAACTCACAAAAGGCAATAATCACGCAGCTCCACTTCACACAATCATGTTTCCTGCCCAGCAGCTGTGATCGCACAGGGAAAACATCCAGCTGTCAAGTTGACGCTTGTTCACCGTGATTTCATTCAAATCCATGTGAACGCAGCTACAGCCAGTCTGCTGTGGGATTGTCAAGATGTCAGCAGGACATTGATGAAGAGGAGGAGGAGCAGTAGAACTCTACCTTGTGTTTGGCGTGAACATGGCGTTTTAGTGGTGATGAACTTCAGCCAGATGGAGATTTTATCTTTCCTTTTATTTGAAGACTTTTTTAAATTCTGATTCTGACTTATCTCTTGATGGTTGTTGATGACACGTCTGTGGATCTGAACGGAACATCGATACGTTTTAAAAATCAAATCCTGAATCATCTGTTTATCAAATAAAAAAACTAAATGCATTAATCAGTACGTCTGTGTACTTTGTTCTGAATAAATAAACTGAAGGACATTTCAGTGTTCCGACGGTGACTGGTGTCGTCTGACCTCAAACTCAGAATCAGAGACACAGTCGTGAATGATGACATCTCTTCGGCTCTCTCCTCTTTGGAGCTTTGTTTTCCTCTAACAGCGGCCATTGTCTGCTGTGACACACAGAAAACCGACAGATCCATCATCCCCTAAACGTCACATAACCTGACCCCGCTCCATGGGTGCTGGTTAGACTTTTTTTTTGACTGAACTTTTAACAGTTGTCCCTCTCTAAAACGGAAACAATTCATCTTTAACAGTATCTTTCAATATCTTTGAAATATCTAATAAACAAAAACCAAAAAAACCCAGCAAAAAACTCTTTAACCAAAAAAACCCAACAAGCTACTTTTTCAAAATTAGAGGTAATGGGATGGGTACCAATCGGATGTTATCGATACTTATACTCTTATCAATACTCGTTTCAGTATCCAGTGTGTTCCCAAGAAATTAAAGTAGCAGGCGGATTGGAAATAGTAGCCAGTAATATCCAGGACTGAGTGGCAGCACATCTAGGCGGACTGAAAGCACCTTCGTGCGTCTCAGACAGCTTCAATCTTTCTCTTTTTTTTTCAGTGCAAAATATTCAAATTTCCTTTTAACAATTTTGTTGTTAAATGTACGACTGTGCTTGAAGTGGTGGCATGCTGCTGATGGGCCTGACTCTCCCTTATTGACATTATACAACTTACACAGTGACTTCCAAGTTTTCTTGACCACTCTGAAGTAATCTACCACACGGGTCAGCATTCCCAACACAACAATGGAGCAGCCATCAGATGCAACCAGGGGTTCAGCATCCTGCTCCAGGATATTTGGACACGTGGACCACAGAGGTGGAGGATGGAACCGCTGACCTTCAGATAAGTGAACGGCCGCTCTCCCTCCTGAACTACAACGTACATCAAATTTATCTTCTTCTAACCAAGATCCAAAATCTTTTCAGGACAATACTTTCAGAGTCTTCAGTCATTACTGGCTAGTCGGTTGTCTGTTCTGTACAACAAGTACTGATAAATTCACAAATTTCAAATTTGGATCCCACCCGATAATTTTAAGGGCCAAAGTGCGTTTAATTTGGCAAGAATTAAACCTGTGCTGTAACAAAAACATGATTTTTCAGTTCGATATGAATATATAGACCCTTTCACCACACCTGAAGCGCTCTTATTCTATTACTGAATGGTTTGTATCTGATTGTCACTCATATAACATTTGGTGTATGGAATGGGATCCCGTCGACCCTTTGGCTGAGCTGATGATAAGTTACAGTGAGTAGGAGTTTGTGTCTCAGAATCTGACCACTTCACTGGTTTACCACTTTTTCCCAATTTTTCCTGCTTACATCAACTTCAGGACAAAATGGTAATTTGCTGCCTTAAATATCCCATCGCCTGACATGTAACGATGGTAATCAGATCACTTATGACATTCACTTCGATGGTTGGCGGTCATAATGATATGGTGAAGCCATGTGTGTCCCTAGAGCTGAATATCTCTACTTGTGTTTACAACTTCTATTGTCACAGAGTCGGTACAGCATTTGTGCAAACTCTGTCTCTGTGGGTTTGGGGGTCTCTGGGTAACAAGCACATTAATGGGAAAACCTTATTTTCTGGCACCATTACTGAAAAGTCAGGCACCGCCAGAGCAACGGCAAAACAATTCTGGCACAGCCACTGAACACATGTACTGAAAATGTTATAGATTTTACCTGGAAGATTTCATCGCACGTACGATAAGAAGCAAAATTGATGTCAACTCAATCAAAACGTCGTGGAGCAGCTCTCTGTTGGAGGGAAACTCCACGTGTGCAAGAGCGGCGTAAAATACAGTTTAGAGTTTTTGGTACCCATCCCTACAGAGAAACAAGTTCACATAAAATAAAATGGCCATATTTCTGGATATTTTTCAAAAGTTTGATGTTTCATTCCGCAGGAGGCTAGTGTGAGCGTGGATCGCGTGGATCGCGTTGCGATCAACTGGATTTGAATACAGGAGAATCTTTTTTCCTTTTTTTTTCTACTGTTGTGGTAAAAATTAACGGATGATGACTAATCATTTAGATGGAAATCCTTCTGTAGATGGAACCCTGCCACCCATGGGCCCCTCTGTTCAAAGGGGTTGGAAAAGCTGCCCTCATAGGTTACACGTTACGGCTTAAAGTTCTTAACATTATAAGAATAAAGTCATAATGAATGCATAATATGACGATGAATTAATTTCAGAAGAAAAAGTTGAAAATTCTGATTTCATGAGAACTAAGATCTTCATTTTTCAAAGAGGACTTCCTAATTGTACTTACTTTATTCATATTATGACTTTCTCTCCTTGTAAATTGCAAACTATAGTCTTGTAAAACTACTCCCTTATTTCATATATCATTCTTTTATTTCTAACTGAGGCCTTAATTCTCTGTCGTAGAAACTAAATTTGAAGAAGTTGTAATAATTTTTCTGATCAGAACACAACGGTTCAAGTTCAAAGTCGGGTTTTAAGAATCTATGGTGCAAGATTTCCTGCAGAACTTATATGCCAATTGAAACAACCGATCTCTAAGCTGAACATTCTTACTGTTACTCCTCCAGTCCTCTGTGATGTAACGGGCCGATCAGACGGAGACTCGCTGACAGTAGGGCCGTTGTTTTCCAGTATCGTGTTCTTGGCGATTGGTTACCTTCTTTTGTACGGTGTTGCATATTTCTGGCTGCTTTTAGATAAAAGTTTAATATGTTAAAGTTTTAAACGCCTGGAGTTTCTCCTCCTTCCCCATTTATCCTGTCGGAATGCCACCAGCCTACAAATGATGCTCACTATTTTTTTGTGAAGTCCCGTCTTACCCGGGTTTCTCAGTGGCGGTTGAGTCTCTGTGTGATCGGGCTCATCGTAAACTTCCTATTCCTCCCTTAGGCGCGATGAAACTGTGGTTGTGACCTTCTGTCAATCATGCCGTCTCCATGACCATGACGACTTTGCCTCCATCCTCAGACGTCGGCGTTGTGGTGGGGGTGGGATTACAGAGTCCTTCCCCTGTTGTCACCTGATCTCTGGCGGGGCAGTCCACGCTATCGTGAAGATCAGGATTTCCTCCGATCCTTCTCCTGTCAACCTCCTTTATTTCTTCCTCCCCCTCCTCGTCTTCCTCCTCCACCCGACACCGACACACCTCGATCCCAGAGTCTCCGGTGAGTCTCCGATGTCTGTACTGGCTCTCATCAGCTCCTATGTCCTCTTCATCACCCTCCTCCTCGCCCTGCCTATCCTCTCCATCTTCCCAGCTGGGGGGTCCGGGTTCAAAAAAATCCACGCAGGGGGAGAAGAGAGTCTGTTTAGGGGGTGACTGAGAAGTTCGAGACGATGGAGACAGAGAGGAGGCATGGCCGGAGGAAGAGCCAACTCTGTTGGACTGGTGCAGAGCAGTGAGGGGGTCCAGGTGTAAAGATGGGGCTGGGTGGGAGATAGAGGACCGGGCAGGAGGGGAGGAGAGGAGAGGAGGAGAGGGAAGGGATAGGGGTGAGGATGTGGAGAGGGTACCCCTAGGACGCTGAGAGACCGCCAAAGAAGATTCATACTCTATGTCAATGGCGGGGCAGGAGGGAGAGGAGGGTACAGGGGTTGGGAAGGTGAGCACTGGGGCAGGAGCAGATGATGGACCTCTAGGACCAAGAATTGAGGACTGAGATCCTGAATGAGAACTATCACCAGCCTGTGCATCTAAAGGTGAAGGACTGATAAGTTCAAACGATTGAGACAGAACCAGTGAGGAGGCCAGACCTACTTGTACTGCTGGATCTAAACAAGGATCAGGTGTGAGTTGACTTAATCCTGGCCTTGAACTAGAAGGACTGAGGATTGGATCTGGTCCAGGTGACAAGTCTTGAATCTGGTAATGGGCTAATGTAGGTGATGGCAATGCAGCATATGAGGCTAGAGTAAGGTTTTTGTTTCCAGGATCCGGAGTTCTAATGGGATCAGATGCACAGTCTGGGATTATGGTAGATCTTAATTGTGAATTTGGCACTTGGTTAAGGTTTGAAAGTACTGGGTTTTGAGTTTGGGTATGTTGTTCAACTACTGAGTCTGAAATGGGGCTTAAGTTTGTTAAGACTAGTTCTGGACCATGAATAAAATCTGAAAGTATTGCTTCTGCCACTTGGGTAAGATTAACAGTTACTGCATCTGGAGACGGACTATGGTTTGTAGGTACTGACATTGGGCTTTGGATAAGGGTCGGAGGTATCGAGAGTGGACTTTGGGTGAAGGTTGTAGATTCCGACCGTGGACTTTGGGTAAGGGTTTTATGTACCGAGCCTGGACTTTGGGTAAGGGTTTTATGTACCGAGCCTGGACTTTGTGTAAGGGTTGTAGGTACCGAGCCTGGACTTTGTGTAAAGGTTGTAGATACCAAAAGTGGATTTTGTGTAAGAGTTGTAGGTACAGAGAGTGGACTTTTGGTAAGGGTTGAAGGAAACAAGCTTGTACCTTGGGTAAGGGCTGTGGGTAGTGGGCCTTGAGCTTGCTTAAAGTTGATAAGTAGTGCATCTGGACCATGAATAAGGTTTGTTGGTAGAGAGACATGAACTAGGGTAAGATTGGTAGGTATTGGCCTTTGGGTAAGATCTGACGATACTGGGCCAGGAACTTGGCTAAGAACTGAAGTGGCTGGGATTGGCAAAAGGCAAGGATTTGGGTCTGGGGTTGGACTAGCGACAGGGACTGTTGTCAGGGCCAAAGACTTTCCGACATCTGGAGGTGGTACCGAAGTTGGGTTACTGTGAAGAGCGGCTCTGTCAAAAGTTCTTCTTAGTTCAATGTTATCTGGGGTTGTAGGATTGCAAGACTTGCTGGTTTTCGGGGTAAGTGCACCTGAAATTGAGGTCTCAGCGATATTAGCTTGGTCCTCCATGCTTATCGCATGAATGGAGGGGACTGCTGCTCCAACAGAACTTGGACTCGGACTACAGAGGCTGATGACTGTGACTGAACTTGCTGGCTGATATGGCAGATCGAGCAGCGAGACCGACCTGGTAAGAGCCGCCACAGAAACAATGAGATTGGGATCCGATGAGTCCATGGCGATGGGTTCCTTTGCCCCAACAGACTCTTCATCACTCATTTCACTGGCTGTCAACCTTTCAGAAACAAAATGTGCCTCGTTAACCTCCAGGCGGCTTGCAGCAGCAGCAATGGTCTCTATAGTGACACCGATGGTGAGGGGCGTCGCCTCACTGGGTGTAGTGGCATGGCTTGTGTCAGTCTCGTACGTGACAGGCGCAGATAGAGAGGAGCTACATGGAGAGGAGGGGCAGCAGGAGTCACAGGAACAACTGGAGCTAGGGGAAAGATGGGGTTATCATTATTCATCTGGCAGAACGACTCGGTGGACACACCTTTGGGTCAGAGCCAGAACTCCTGGTCTTACCTGTTGTCTGAGCTGAGGGAGGACGGGTCATCACTGAGCGGCCGATGGAGCAGCGGGCTGTGCTGTGTCAGCAGGTGTGGGTCTGAGGTACGGGGAGGCTGCGGGTAGCGCGGGGTGGTGAACACTGAGCTGTAGGGTGGAGGAGGGGTGGAGGGTTGAGCGGCCACCTCCTCATAAGACGGCAGCTTAAGGGACGCCAGGAAACCTGAAAATGGAGTGTGATATAAGTCTGTATCAATCTGAACTTTCTGGGGTTAATGATACAAATAATGTTAATAAATAATGAGTTACTGAGGTCCAGCAAGGAGGACGGGTAGGAGCCGGCGCCGTGGTAGGCCAGCATGCTGATATCTCTCTGCCGCTGCTGCTGCTGGACTCTGAGTTTGGCTCGTCGGTGTCTGTAGGCACAGCAGCAGCTGAACAGGATGAGGACCGTCCACAGCAGCCAGAACCCTGGTGATACAATGACATCAGTAGTCCGTCTCAGATCTGCTGGTCCAAACTGTGCTTAATCTACAAACTGTCCTTTAACTAAGAATTCACTTTAAACTGTCCTTTACGTTCAAACAAAGGTTTGAACGTAAAGGACGTTAACCGCCAACTACTGCCATCTTCTAGCAGTACTACCATATTACCATCAAGCGTTGGTAAAATATTGTCTCCCTGTCGTCTTTCCGGATCACTGAGTGTTTTGGACACTTGAGCGTGTAATTTTATCAACTGATCTGATATGACCGGAAGAAAAACTACAACCAAAGAACGATGGACTGATACCGAATATCAGTGCATTACGACCCAAAAAAACTCTTTGAACATTTTAACAGGAAACTACAATAGTACTACGTACTACTACAATAGTACTACTGTAGCAGTAAATGGCTACTGCAGTAGTATGATGATTAATTAATGCAGCTTCCAGCTTACACCAGAGTTCGTAGTAGTAGGTGCAGCAGCCGGTTTCTCCGCAGCAGTGTCCCGTCTCACACAGGTATCCTCCGTTGACGTTAGCACCAGGGCAGTACCGCGGTCTCCCCAGCAGGGGCAGGCTGCCACCGGAGTGGTACTCCATCACACCCCCGCTCTGCCTGGATCTAGCTTCACGCCACCGCTACCTACTCACCACTAGCAGGTATCTATAAACCTGCTACCTACCAAACACGTAACAGCGCTCAGAGTCCAGCTACATCGTTACAGGAATTATTTTCTGACCAAATTTCTGTAGCAATGTTTGGATTGATTTGCTAGCTGTTATCTGGTGACCACTAGTAGCTTATAGCTAATCTACATTTTTCAGACCGGGTGAAACTTTGTTCGCTCTCCAGATAAAATGATGTCACACTGAAGATGTCTGGGTCAGGAAGGAGATTAGCTGCAGATTCAGTGAAGTTCAGTGGAGCTTCAGAGTTTACAACTCAGGTACTGTAACTGTAGTTGAGTACTGGCTGGTGGTGTGGGGCAGGACGGCAGCCAATAGGCAATCCTGAGAGAGAGAGAGAGAGAGAGAGTGTGAGTGAGTGACTGAGTGAGTGAGTGAGTGAGTGAGAGAGAGAGAGAGCGAGAGTGAGAGAGAGAGAGACAATCGTTTATTGATAAGAATAGGAGTTTGTCAGACGCTTGCTTTATATTCATGACACCACCAATTCAAACCAGGAGCCCAAACAATGCTCCCTCTCGCCACACACACACACACACACAAACACTTATATTAGCGCCACAGAATTCATGCTTTTAACATGTTACTAGTCAACAAGCTAATTACAGACTATTGTTTGAAGGCTTGTTTAAGAGGACGCGGTATCCGAAATTCAGGAGCTACTGAATTTGAAAACCACTTTCCATCGTCTGATCATATCCTCAGAGCCGGTCAGCAGTTTCCTCCTCAGGCTGTAAACGGTCCAAGTCAAGCCCGGCTTTCTCTTACTGAGCAGAAGGATGTTTTGTTTTGTCAGAACTTCCTTGATGCCGAATGAAAGTCCTTCTCCATAGCCTCCCCAAAGTTTTTCCAGCCCACAGGTGTTTTGCTTCGGCAGATGTCAGAGTTTACTCCAGGGTTCTGGAAAGGAGGCTTCGACCGGTTGTTGAACCTTGGTTTCGGGAGGAACAATGTGGTTTCCATCCTGGTCTTGCAATGACCAACTTTTTACTCTTGCAGGCTTGCTAGCGGACTCATGCGAATGTGCCCATCCTGTCTACAGGTGTCATGTAGATAAGGTGAAGACCATATGACATATGACATGACATATATGAGTCCTCCTGACCTCCAGCAGCACTGGAACAGTTTGCTGGTGGAAAATTAGAGGTGGAAAATGGTGAACTGTCCCCTTTGAGTTAGAGGTGAGCTGCTGCCTGAAGGGAAAGAGTTTAAGCTCCTTTGTTTTTTATTCTTGAGTGATGGGAAAACAGAACGTGAGAAGTAGAAAGGCAGTCTGGTGCAGTATCAGCAGTAATGATGGCGTTGTAGCCGTCACTGAAGAGAGGGAGCTCAGTCGTAAGGCAAAGCTCTCATTTCACCAGTCCATTTAAGTTCCACCCATACCTAGTCCATGTTCTTGAGTTCTGGGTAGTGACCAAAAGAAAGAGATCATGGACATAAGCAGCTGAAAATGAGCTTTCTTTGTCGGGTGTCTGGGCTCAGCCTTAGCGACAAAGGGAGGAGCTTGGACACCCAGAGGGGTCTTTGGGTCTCCCGAGCCACTGCTCCTTTGCACCGACCGGATGATTCTCGATCAGAATCAATCGATCAGAATTGGGGGTTTTCCAGGCAAGTCCAACTAGGAAGCGAGCCGGAGTGGACCCAGAACCTTCTGGAGAGAAAATACTATATATCTTATCTGGCCAAGGAGTTCCTCGGGATCCCCAGTATCAGCTGGAGAGTGTTGCTGGGGAGAGGGAAGTGTGGAACACAGTCCCTAGCCTGCTGCTACCGTGACCCGACCCAAGCTAAACATAATTAAATAAATGGGTGGCTTGTGGGAGAGACAGGTCATCATTTGAATATGTTTTTTATAAAACTGTGTTCTCACCAAATGCAATCCAGATTTTTCACCTGATTTAAAATTTTCAACTTGGGTGAGTAATTTTGTTTGACACTGTTTTCTGGTGCATCTGCGTATACATACAGATGGTTCTGGTAGACAGAAAAAATATCACAGAGATTAAACTAGACACTAAAGTGAAGGTGAAGAGGTCACTGGCTGATGTATACTTCATGTACAGTAGGAAATCTGAAATTTCTATATTTTCTTCCTCGTAGTTAATGGTTTAAATAAGTGGGAAAAAAAGCTATTAGCTAAATCCCATTTATGGTAAAAAAAAAAAAAAAAATTATAGCACAACCTAAGAGACTTAAGAAAAAGCGTATTCAAAACAAAAAACAGGGCCATATTTACACAGGCCTACAGGATTAATGAATATAATCCATCTGTTCACAAAAAAACATGTAATTCTATAATTCTATACAAAACACTCTTTCTGCATTGACTATTGCCGTATATTGTTTTCATACTTTCAGGTACATATTTATAATACAGGTGTGATTTTCAGTCCGACCCTCCAGCTGCACCATAAACACAACATGCCCGTACCTCTATCCAGACCACCGACCTGCTGTGGCTCACCTAGACTGCAACGAGGCTCTCCCCCTCGGCGTGGTGGTTGTCAGTCTCCCGGTGCTCGAAACCTCCGCGGCCTCCTCTCTCTATCTGCACCTCCTCGCCTCCAGGCTCTCCCTCCTCGGTGTGACCCTCCGCCAGCACCGCCGCCATCAGCGCCAGCGGCATGTCAAGTCCCCCTGATGAGAGACACTCACATCCGATTTGTCGTTAATAAGGTTTTCAAAATAGAAGCTGAACACAGTTTTTCAGATAAACGTGAGCACCAAATAAGATTAAACAATATTTATATAAGAAATATGAATAAATAAACACAGCCACATAAATATATAAATGGAGGCTTTATACATCATATAAAAAAATATTTATTATTAAAATGATAATTTCCCCTCCCAGTTTTGAATATATTAATTATTGCAAGTCCCCCTTTCTTTCAATTAAATGTTTTAAAATTGAATGAACATCACTGGGGTTTTTTTTATTTTCTTACGCATCTTTTATTTTTGTTTTGAACTAAAAAAAATATGACATATATGTAAACAAATATATATATTTAAATATAGACATAAGAACAATATAAAAACAATAAACGATCATTTGTTTGGTTCTTAGGTGTGATTTGTATTTGGCCAGTTTTGTAATGTAAAATTAAATTTTTTCACCTTGCTCCTGTTTCCATAATGACAATTTTGATGCCTTCATGTGATGTCAGATTAATTTGAAAAATTTATTTCCCAGAATAATTTGAAAATCCACATCAATTATGCTTTAAGACGGAACCTCTGGAAAACTCTGATGGTCCTGTGTAAACTTAGCAGGATTTTATTTTTTTAGTCAGACTAAGCTAAATAATTTCTCTAATTTGTATGAAATTATTCGACTACACTTGGAATACAACATTATTTCGGATATCCTAATCTGGAGGGGAAATACCAAATAGGGAAAAATCAATGCAATGTTTTATACGTTCACATCATTTTAACATAATTTTATTAAATAAAACACAAACATCAGGAAAAATATGGATTGTCTCTTTATTTGTTGTTGCATTATTCATAGTAAATATATTAACTCAACATTTTGAAGTCCAATAAAACCAATGAAAAAAACAATACAATACACTAAATTGTTAATAATTAAGGTTTTATTGCTTGATAAATACCTGTCAAATAATAATGTTCTTATTAGGCTTTTATTTTGTAAAGAAGAAAAAGACTGTGTTCAAACCGGAAGTTGCAAGTGTTAAGATTGTTCTGGCTGGATGGTAAGACTGAGTCCCGCAGTGAGGGTGGATCGGTAGGTCTGTCTGTGGAGAAAACGACCAGAAAATTCACTTTAATCAGTGGTTAATCTACCAGATGATGATAATGAAGAGCCGAAAATGAAAGGGACGATAGATTCTCTTGGTGGCCTCTGATTGGCCGGAGGTGAGGAGCTGAGCACCAATCAGAGAGCTCAGTGAGAGAGGCCGCTGGTCTTAGCAACAAGAGGAGATCCCAAATATCAATATAACAGTACAAGAAGACTCGCATGACCTGATCCCTAGGTCAGATCACCAATGCATCATTTGGCCAGGGGACAATTTTAATAAAAAAGAGAAGAAATACTATGAGAAAATAAGTTGTAAAATTAGAAGAAAAGAGTCTTATAATTAGTGAAGTTTGTTCGATCATGAAAGAGTGCAGTGTTTGCTGCTACAGACATCCTGACTGTTGCTGCAATGCTGGATAGTGACGTGCTTACATCAGCTTTATTAATGTGATCTTGTAACACCTGTTCTCAAGGTCGATAGGTAGAGACTTAATTAATGCCCAAAGGGGGGATATATAAATAGATAGATAGATAGATAGATAAATAGATAGATAGATAGATAGAGTTAGTTTTGTTTTAGCTTTGTCAGGGCTTTCAGTGCATTTGAAATTGAGGAGGCAGCAACAGAAGAGTTGGATGATGGAATAAGGTTCTTGGATATGGATGCATTTCGAACTGATGACTTCAGCCATTCCAACGATCCCAACAGGCACCAGAGAACAACAAGCTCCATCTTTGCGCCTTCCTCTCACTAGCTATCCCCAACTGAGAGAAATACGATGTTGGGAATAGGGAGCTCCTGGCAGTAAAGGTGGCCTTGTAAGAGTGGCGTCACTGGGTGGAGGGGTGGAGCAACCTTTCATAGTGTGGACTGACCATAAGAACCTGGAGTACATAAATTCTGCCAAGAGACTCAATTCCAGACAGGCAATGTGGGCCCTTTTCCTTAACCGCTTCAACTTTACTCTTACTCTAGTCTTATTGTCCGGGTTCTAAGAATATCAAGCCTGAAGTCCTTCCGCATGTGCATGACCTTCAGAAAGGACTCCATCTCCTATTCTCCCTACCCTCTTTCATACTTGGTGCAGTAACCTGGGGCCTGGAACATAGAGTGAAGGAGGCTCCAGCAATTTGCAAAGGTTGGAGGGGTGTCCACCAAACCGCCTTTTTGTTCCTGTACCTCTTCGCTCTCAGGTTATCCATTGGGTTCACCCATCACGACTAACCTGCCATCCTGGAGGCCGAACGAAAAAAAAATGTTGTTTCTCTTTGTCGTTCCTTTAAAGTTTTGGTGGCCCTCAATGACCAGGGAGGTGGAAGAGTACGTGGAAGCCTTTCCCACTTGTGCCAAAAATAAAACTTCTCAACATCCTCCTTCAGCCACTCTCCATTTCCCATCGACCCTGGTCAAACATCTCTTTTGTGACTTCCACCGTCACAAGGTAACACCACAATTCTCACCATTGTGGACAGATTTTCTAAGATGGCACATTTTGATGGTCCTGTGTATACAGTGAAACGACTGCTGGCTGTTCGTCGTGGAGGACGAGTCCTGGAAGACTGGGGCCTCCAGTTGTCCAGAAGAGAGGTACTGGATCCCAGCCAGCAACATCTTGGACCCAGGTCTCATCAGATACTTCCTCCGACGCCACCTTGGATCAGTCTGAGATCGGTGCCGTACCTAAAAGAGGTACTGTTACATCTCCATCTAATCAGGTCCCCTGCCCCTCTTGTGTCACCTGCATCACTGATTGTCCCAATTATCTCCAGGTATGTATCACCTGACCTCAGAGTGTATATAGTCTGTCTTCCCCATCTCATCAGAACATCCTTACCAGCGTTTCCTAGTGAGTTTGTGTGGTTTGTAGTGTATTTCTTTTATTTTGACCTAGCCTCTATCTGACTTAGATTTTGCCTTTGTCCTTACTGGATTTATTCTGACTGCCTTAATGTGTACCAACTATTTTTAGTAAAACACTTTTCGCCTGCCTTCTGAGTCGTGCATTTGGGTCCACATTCCATTTGATTTGAGTTCTGACAGGCACACAGTGCAGCAGCAGCTGCAGAAGCAGTGCAAGATTGGCAACATTGGTCTCCCTCAATCCAGAGACCAGGGTTTGAGCCCGGCCCCTGACGCATCATGCCGTGGGTCCTTGAGCAAGACCCTGGAACTGGGGACATCACAGGGTCCGCCCACTGCTTCCACAGGGATGGAGCAAATGTAGAGATAGATTTCACGCTGTTGTATTTTATGTATGTACTGTGTAACGTTGTAAAACAATTAAAAGTTATTATATCATAATTATCAGGTGAGGAGTTTTTTGTTTTTGGTAAGACAACGGGGGATAAAGGCACAGCTGAGGAAGAGGTTCAGCAGTTCCTCCACGTTCCTGTAAAGAGCAGCTATTCCTGAAGTACAATACTACACTGCCCTCTAGTGCTCCAGTGGAAAGGCCTTTCAGTTAGGACACAAATGTACTTACTTCATTTCATAGCAGAGGGTCCGATGACCACATGGAGCAAGTCCTCCTCCTTCATTATAACAGAATGTTTTTCCCAAAGCTACGTTTTGGTTGAAGGTAGGCCTAGAGTTTGGACACACATGTATCTAGACCAGTATCTGGTTTTTCCATATGGTGCCTGCGTACACGTTTAAACAAAAATGGAATTGTGAAAACATCAAATGTTCTTTTTGCCGTCTAAGCGATGTTGTGTTTCCTTAAATTAAAGCGCTGTACTTTGGAACAATACTATTCTGTAGAATTGGCAGGTGTACTGCCTGAACTTGCTCTAAGGCTTTCATTTTCTTTCATTATTCTGTGTGTTACTTCAGTGAATGGACACCTGATTAATCTAAAACTGACTAAGCACTTTCTGTTTGCCTTGTGAAAGACAAATTATTTATTTCTGCTCTAAAAATCTCACTACAGTGTGGGGTCTTTGTGTTATACCCTATCAGAGGAAACATCTTTTGTGCTCTCATGTCTTTATATGCATATTAGTACTGAAGTAATCCAAAAGTAACTGAAAGTAATCAGTTACATTACTTTTATGTTGTGATACTTGTATTGTGTTACTGATTGCATTTTTTTTAACAAGTAGCTTGTTACTGTAACAGATTACATTTTAAAAGTAACCCTCTCAACCCTGTTGGCCATCCATACATTTGGAGAATTTTGAGTCCAACTCAGCAACAAACACATGCACTGAAGTGGAAAGTTATTTACAGTAACTTAAAGATTTGAGCATGTACCCCATGATAGATAGAGTTCAAAAACAAAGAATGTTCTCGCCCATATAGTTTTGAATGCAATTCCATTTACATAAATAAATTCATTGACAGCAGTAGATCTTGTTTTAGATCGGATGAGATTCACACCACGCATACTAACACGGTTACGATCACTGGATATGCCTGTTACAGTGACGAAGGGCAAAGCGTCAAACAAAGTCATCCAGATTTAATGATGCTTCTCTTCTCAGTGCTCCAATATTATTAAGCCTCTGATCATGAGAAGTAGCATACAACTACCACTGCTAACACACAAGACTACAGCTACGCCACACAAGTGAAAAACCTGAAAAAAAACCTTCCTTTTATGGTTCAATGAAAGATGTATAACTCCAGAACACTGGGAAATTCAGTCCCACACTCAGCTTTCCTCTAAACAACCATCTTTGCCTGATATAGTTCACGTTTGAGATCATCAAGATCACATTTATACTGACTGCCCAAACTCTAAACTCTCTCCTCAATCACAAAACGTTCACTCTTTGGATTCAGTAATGCTTGTATACTCTGCATTATGTCACAGTTGTTTGAGCTAAAAGGCCCCTTCATCTCTGTATTCACATCTAAAATGGGGTGAAATACACCCTCCCTAAAGTTAAACTTGTCACCTACGTTGTCCTACAGTGGAATCAACAACATTCATACAGACCAAGTCTTAAGTTCCCTCTTTGTAACCTTTCCTCAACATTTTCAACAGCTTTATTACAGTGTTTTGCTGTGTCCTCACTGTCCCACCATAGCTCCTCCAAATACAATCACTTAGTGTCCCCAGGTTGTCTTTTAAATACTGCTAGCGTTCCAATAAAGTTTTGTTGCTGGGCGGTGCAGCACAGCATGTGAGGGATGGATTCACTAATTAACTAGACAAACAAAAGTGAATGACTTACTCCATGTACAGCAAAATAATAACCGTCATCTTTCTTGGGTCTGTGCACCAACTCACCTCGCCCAGCATCCAGACACATCATTGGTCGATTTAACTCAGGGGTTTCTGGGAAAAATGCTCTGAACTGGGGCACAAAAGTGCATAAAGTGCCGAATAAGGGATGTATTCTTCAAAGTAATCCATCTTTTGCGCAATGGCACCATTAATTCAAACTGAAAATGTAACAGAGAAACAGTTACTCATACTTTGTATTTGAAATATGTAGCACCAATAATGAATTCTGTTACTCCCTAAAACTGTTTATGCCCCATGTCAATGGTTGGAAGAATGATCTAAAACTTTAGACAGGGTCTCTTCACTGTATGATTAACAAAAACACACTTAAACTTCTTTCTTTATCTGACTCTTTCATGCTGCTTGAATAAGACCCTCATTCTTATTGCTTTCTTTTATCTATTTATTTTTTATTTGCATTCTTGTAATTGTGTGTTTTAAAATATATATATTACTGCATCACCACCTTTATAATATTTGTTTTATTGAATTGTGCCCTAAAGTTTTGTATTTGAAGTTAAAACAAAAGTGGACCGCAATTAACTTCTAATGCTAACAGAGGAGCTAATGTTAGGTTGTGAATCTAGTTGTTCAATCAGAAAAGGGTGTCAGGTGGTGTTTGTAAAGTAAATACTATAATGAATAATAATAGTGTATAATAATAATGATGTATGAAGTTAGTAGAATAAGGTAACTCATTTTCCAACAGAGTAGCTTTCAAGGCCAACGTATAAGTTAGCTGCATCCTCTTATTTGATAGCAGCACAGCATGGGGTCACGTGACTCCGGATCTTCCTGAAGTCATGTGACGAAAGGCGAACCTGTAGTTCTCAGGTTGTCCAGCAGAGGTCATGCTGATCACTGTGACGGGGGAGAGAAGGACAGATATGTGATGACGAAAATCTGTTTTAGATAATAATAATAAGATGTACTTTTAGGGAATATTCTTCATTTAATCAGGAGTAAAAAATTTTCCTTTCCAGATGAAATAACATTTTTCATCAATTATCGTGCAAAAACTATAAAAAACGATCATGAAATGCACGTTTCTTTTTAAATTTTTGATTTATTCTAAATCTCAATATTTCCTCACTTAATGTTTATTTAAAAAAATACTGCAGACTTTACATTATTGAATCTCAATATTTTAACTTTGAAAGTTATAAAGTAACATTTAAAAACACAAATAAATTCATATGAAAATTCTTAAAAGTGCATATCTCACTCAGTATGTTTACAATACTGCTTATATTGCTCATATGTAATATTCTATCTTTATTTTTTATTGAACCCTTCCAAGTAAAACAAACGTTGATAAAGGATGGAGAACAATGGAGCAGATCAAAACAAGTAACAGGAAATCATATCATAAAATTAGCATAAAGAGAAAATACGTTTCCTCTTTATTGCGTGCATTGGCATCAGAGGATGAATTTTTTTAAACACAGTTCAGTCTGATTTGACTTCCGCTGGTTCCCAGTATCTCCCTGAAATCCCAGTCTCGCCCTGCCTGTCTCACCCTTTGTTGCAACCTTTTCCTTTCTTCATTATATTTAGTTATATTACAGGTAATTCATGCTTGTGAATTTGCGTTTCCCAATAAAAACAGTGTCTTTTAACCCGTGTGATCAACGTCATCTTCTTTACCTCCTCTCTTCTATTTCTGCCACTCTGTGCTTTGAATGTCTTTTGTATCAGTTTGCTCTACCCTTACTGTCCTCATCTCATATTTTCTGCCACAGTTCTGTTTTCTTTTTGATTAATACTTTTCTAAAAGATACCTCAACAACCTGTCTCATTGTCCTTTTCCCTGGAATCAACCCCAACCTGTGAATCCTGAATAAATATTGGGAAATTTTTAACAATACAGCCTATAATTGATTCCATGTTCTGTAGGCTTTGAAGATTTGCTTCAACACGAATAACCAACCTCTCTTGTTTCACCTCTTCTACCCACTGAAGCCCAAAGGTCAATGCCAACATTTCTACAGACATGCACTGAGAGCCTGTCTGTAGATCAGATGCAGGAGAGGTTTGTAAACCTATGGTACCAACGTATTCATTTTGATCGGACCAGTCTGTAAAAATCTGCAGATAATTGTGAAATTGATTATTTATGTACTTGTTGGTGCGGTAAGCTATTTCCTTTCTTTTTCTTCCTGATTGTAAAATCTACTTGAGTCTGTGGAAATAGCCACGGTGGAGCGTCACTGTTTGGTGATGGAGTTACAACAAATTCCTTTAATTCCATTTTTTTCTGCTTTATTTTGTATATTCCATCGGAAACCATTTCCATTAGGAGAATACTGCCAACACTGATTGATCACATTTTTTTGGTGATGTTTTCCTCGCCACATCCTTTTTGTTGAATCCAGGAAGTTATTCCATTTGATCTCTTCTTGGTTCTGGTGGTGTTTCTCCTGCTTCTACCAGCACAACCTCATTGGGAGTTGTTTTAGTTGCACCAATACATAGTCTTAAGGCTTCTTACTGCATTTTGTCGATTGTATTTAAGTGTGTTTTAGCGGTTGACCCGTTTACAAAACAATCATAATCTACTGCTGATCACATTAGTGCCTTGTAAATATTAATTAAAGCCTTCTTATCTGTCCCCCAATCACTTGCATTTTGTTTCTAGTCCTTCAACATTCGTCTTCCATGTAAATTTTCCCATCAAGCCATTGTCTTTCCGACTTTCCGGTCATATGCATGTGAAATGACTTGCTGGTTGAACGTTTATAAAGTTATAGGAGCATTGTTCAACTTTTACACTGAATCTTTCTCAAGAGATTCGTATTCTCACTCCCCCTGATCCAAAGCGCCGACATCTGCATATAATGATGAACAAATCCTTCAGTTCGTATTCATGAAAATCATTATCTTAATAATACTGGGCTAATGACTCTTCCTAGAATTATTCCACCGTCTGTATCCACGACGTCTGATCCTTCCTGCCGTACTTGAACTCTACATGCAGTTTCATGAAGAAAATCTTGTAGCCAGATGAACATCCTTCCACCAATACCGAATTAATAATTTAGACTGATAATCCGTCCCTCAACATTCAATCCTAAGCCTTTTTTCTTTTCTTTTTTTTACCACCCTCAACTCTTCCGTTTTCACTGCTTTCTCAATCTCGTTGCTTATTTTAAGAACAGCATCCACGGTTGCTCTTCCTCCCTGAGTCGATGCTGGTGTGGATCCATGAGTCTTCTCTGCTCTAGGAAATCATTTAATCTTCAAACTAAAATCTTCTCCAACCACTTGCATCGGAGTGGGTGGAAATTAATGCTGTCATTTCCAGCATTATTTGGAGCTGTGCCAGGTTTACTAAAAGATAGAATGAGTGCATTCTTCCAAACTCTCCACTTCTCCACTCCATTTCCTCCTTGAATTATTTTTATTAGCTTTGATAAGTCTGTGAGCCAGAACCTTTTCCCTTTGATAGTCTATTAACTTTTCTTGAATGAAGTTTCTCCTGCACACTCGTAATGCTCTATTTCTCCCTCTAATAGATTTATGGCCAGAGGGCTTTACAGTCTAGGGCCAGAATACTTCTCAGATTTTCCTCCATACTACGGTCCCTCTAAAGTCTGGACCTCAGGGACCCGTCGGCTAAGTGGTTCAAAAATGAAGACAAAACAGGGTGAAGCTACATTTAGTGGCTACGCAGCAAACAGGTGGACTAAACTTCCAGAAGACCTGAACTGTGTCCCAACTCTTGCTACTTTAGAATCAGTCAATCATTAAATTAAGACTTTGTTGTTCACCGCTGCTTTAGCTGCTCTTAACCCTTTGAATAAAACAACGTAATTATTATTATTTCTCTTCATATTTTCTTTTTTTATTTGGGGCATTCATTAATTTGATATCTCAGACACCCTAAATTGACCATTAAATGACAAATTGGTTGGTCAAGTTTGGGTGGTTTTATCATCAATTCTAATAAATTTTTTTTAGAAAACTATTTGAGATTTATTAGACTTTTGTTTGGGTGGAATAAAGTTACATAATTGTGTTCATTTAGTCCTTGCATCCTTTAATATGCTCTAAAGACCCTACTTCCCAAAAAGGACTTTCTCTACAGACATGGTTAATGCCTCCTTCTCTGTGGCCCCTTTGGACTGTGGTGTCTCCCAGGGCTCCATCCTCGGCCCCTTACTCTTACACTTACATGCCGCCACTGGGCCGGATTATAAAAAGGCTCAGTCCCATTTTTCAATAAGAAATAGTCACTGAAAATGAGCTCAACCAAAGAGTTGAGCAGGACTTTAATGGGTTGAATACATTCTGACTTTTAAATGCATTGTGAATCTTATGTAGTTTATTGTATTACACTGTTTATGCATTTTATACTGCAAATTTTTCTTATTACGCTTTGTTCTTTTATCTGTTTTCTATGTAAAGCGCTTTGAATTACCTCAGTGTAGGAAATGTGTTTTATAAATACATTTGCTTTGCTGGTGCATTCCTCATTTCACCATAGCACCACTTTTCTGCTCCCAGTGACGCTACTCATGGGTTTAAGCACATTCTTCTATATCGTCACTCACTATCATCTGATTGGTTCCCTCTGTACAGAATTCTTGGAACTTATCCCAGTAAGCTTTTTCAAAGCACCATTTCTTTAATATGTATCAGCAGTATTAATATTTAAAGAACACATGACCATGCTATATTTCTTGATACTAATGATACTTGATGCTACTAAACTAACTATAATTAAAATATGTCTCTTCTGTTTCAGGTTTGATTACATCAAACATTTCCACACTCAACTTCCTGCAGGGATTATACAAGTTTATTATTTTGATGTTCACACTTCAACAATCACACATTCCATGTCAACTGGTGATGGTATTCTTCTAAACACCAAGTTATCTTTCAAAACAACAACAACAACAGCAACAGCCACCTCCTTGATTACCTACCCCTTCACGTCCAGCTGAGGTAGATCCTGGATTAATGAAGACAAGCGGAGGTCTCAGCCAAGTTTCCTGTTTGCAGAAAATATTAGACCGAGGCTCTGATTCGGTCACATGTTTCTGAACTCCTGCCCACTAGCTGTGAGGCTTCTTCCGTTCCATTGCAACATATGGATCACCATTATTATCATATTGATCATTATTCTGAGACCCTCCACCAGTGTTTACTCTCAATATGTCATCTTTCATAGTCAGATTGGATCTGTGGTATAATTGGTTCTCTTGCTGTATTCTGGGCCTGCAAGAGGCGAAGACGAGGGCTTCTAGCAGTCTTCACAGCACCGTACTTCCCTCAGCAGGTGTAACATTTGGGAGGAGCGTCCTCGGTCCATCTCCATAGTCACGGTCGCCTCCACATATTGCACATCCTTGTTTTCCGTGGCACTGCTGGGCTAGGTCCCATTCCTCGACATATATAACATTTTATTCAGTTGGGGATATACTCTCTCGCCCTGTAACTGACCCACCCCACTTTAATCTCTGTGGGAAGTGAGCGCTCAAATCGCACCACCATTGACAGGCTGTCCTTCTTAACATCAATCACGCCTCCCCCTCTGATTTCTTTCTTGACTTGAGGGTCCTGGTTCCTGGCTGTGGTCAGCCCCGGATCGTGGCCCCATCTACTACCGAGGTCCTGCTGGACACCATCTTCTACTGCTATCACTAATAATCATACGAGGTTTCTTCCCATTTTTAACAATACAGCCTATAATTGATTCCATGTTCTGTAGGCTTTGAAGATTTGCTTCAACACGAATAACCAACCTCTCTTGTTTCACCTCTTCTACCCACTGAAGCCCAAAGGTCAATGCCAACATGTCTACAGTACAATACAATTATGTATTGTTTAAAATTTTGTAAAAAGTTTGTTCCTGACTCGGACCGATCTGGATCTCAAAGCCTGTGTTGAGATCCAGAGCCAAAAAAACAACTTTTGTTATTAATTTAAAAATAAAAAAAATGAAAATATTATTGCTAGTTTTTTGTATAAAACTCGCTCGACTGTTGTTTTAAAAATGGAGGTCTCTGGCCTCTGGCGTAATTGCTTTTTGACTCTAGACCAGCACAGAGTTGGTGCTTGTCTGGCACCACATTTCCGAGCCCCGAGCTGGTGCTTAGGCTGTCGAAAAGCAAATAGCTGGTGCTAGGTCCAGCTCTGGCTCCGAACTAGCCCTGGAACCAGCTGGGTGGAAAAGGGATATAAGATGAGTTCGTTAACAAGCACTAGTGAAAAATGTATGAAGAATTCAATATGGCGGACTTCTGGTTTAATTTAAATCATGGTCACAAGATGCTTTTTTTGTTTTTTTTAAAGATTATGGTAGCGTATACATGTTTTCTTTCTAGGTGATTCACACCTAGAGAACTTGTGATTCTCAAAGAATTTTTTTTGATTTACTTAACGGTAAATCCTTATGGTCTTAAGATGTCGATCAAAAACTGTGAAGATCATCTAGACAAAACTCTAGGAGGAGATAGTTAAAGTAAAACCCTGGAAATGCCAGAAAATAACCCAGAATCGCACAATTAATTCAAAAATGGCTGATGAAAAACACGAATACCAAGTCTCATACTTCTAGGTGAACATAGGTCCAACGGGGAGGGTCTTTCAAGGAGGTGCTGTTGAGCCATTTTGCCACAAATCACCCAAACAATACGTCAATTTTCACCACAACTTTTTTTTCTCATCTCATGATGCTTTCCTTTTTTCCCGCCCCTGCAGGGTCGACTTTCTTCCCAGCCTAGCCTTGTCTAGTTAACGCCTCACTTTTGCAAATTTTCCTGAGTTTTTCGGGCATGATAAAGCCCCCCAAAAGGAAATTATACTTGACAAAGAAAAGAAGAATAAGAAAGAAGAAAAAGAAAGTTTCAATAGGGTCCTGGCTCTGTCAGCGCTGGGGCCCTAATTAAAACTCCTCGCTTGTCTTTGGGCCCTAATTAAAGTAATAAATGATGGTGGCTGTATCATCATTTGCTTCATGAGCAGGTGATGCCGTGAAATAAACATCTCTCTCTCTCTCGCTGTCAGCCAATCAGCCGTACTGTATCCCGCCTCCTTTTCCCTCTCACTTCGCCACGTGCTCGCACTCTGCGTGCGGCACGTCGCCACAGGCGCCGCCGCCAGCAGAAGACTCGACGCAGGGCACGAGCCATCACACATTCCCCTCCCCCTCCCCTCCTTTCACTGTATGCACGCATCCGTTCATAACCTGCGCCATTATTCATCTCCCCCCCTCCTCCACTCTCATGCTGCTTTCCTTTTTTCCCGCCCCTGCGGGTCGACTTCCTTCCTATCCTCGACCTGCTAATTTAACGCCTCCCTCCCTCTCTCTCTCTCCTGCGTTGCGCTCGTGCCAAGCCCAGGTGATTATCCATCCGCCCCCCCTGTTATCCATCAGCGCCCCCCCCCCCCACACCCTCCTCCTCCTCCTCCCCCTCCCCCTCCTCCTCAGTACCGACAGACCGACAAATCCCTCCCGGTGCTCCTGTCAGCCCCCCTCCTCTCTCCCTCTCTGTCTCCTTCCCCGCCAGCCATGATCTGTGGCGGGCTAATTCCCAGACGGTCTCCTTCCTCTCCTCCTTTCTCCTCTCCTCCTCCTCCTCCTCCTCTTCGCGGGCCCGGTAAGTAGCTGCACGCCGTCCATCTCCTCCTTTTCTCCTCCTCTCCTTCAGACTGCATGCCGTCTCCACGGTTTTTATCGCTTGTTATCGGCTCTGGCTTTTTATTGACCCCCCAGCCTCCTCCTCCTCCCCCTCTCCCTCCCCCTCCTCCTCCTGGTCGCGCTGTGCCTGAGGGGGAGGAGGTATCGCGTGGGAGAGTCAATTCCCCCCTTGCGGCCGGTGGCCACCATGACCTTCTGTCGGAGCTCACGGCGGCTCGGTTGACCAGACAGGGTAATTAGTTACGCCTCGAGGGAGGGGAGGAGGGGGAGGAGGGGAGTGAGGGGGGAGAAGACACACATTTTCATACTGCCTGCACACACACATTTATTCTCTGTTTGCAGACACTCACATTCTTTTCCCAAACGCACGGCGTACTGCTCTTGCACGCCCATGGTCAGGTCTGAAGTGAGGTCAACCCAGAGAGGTCAGAGGTCACCGGTCTCAGTCCACACTCACCTTCGTGGACATTGGCGAGGCACAGAGCTGGATTGGGGTTCAAATACAGACACAATATCGCTGTGGCTCAGTTTAAAGTACACTGTGGTGGTCATCCTATATAACAGCGTATTCACAACAAAAGGGCAAAACGTGATGGAGTTTCCTTGTGAATAGTTTATTACTGGAATCAAGAACAAATGATTCCGCACCTCCTCGATGACTTTTTCCCAAGCCCCTCCTCTTTCTATCTCCATTGCTACTCAACTTTAGTAAAAACACAAAAAAGGTGAATTACGTGCCGTTTGCTGTTGTATTGTAAGACGTCTTATGTCATTGTGTTCAATTCAAATATTGATTCCCCTCGCATAATTGTCACACACTTGAGTTTCCTTAGCGTCCCCCAAACAACAGTCAATTACTGGGATCACGTCAGAGTCCAAACTCTTCACTGTAAAAATTGTCTGTAGAAATGAATGTTAAAAAAACAAAAACCTCACAAATGGCAGCAGTAAAAAAATGTATATTATCGCAAATAACTTGAACACAATATATATTTAAAAAAAAAAAGTTATACTTTGAAAGCTTTTCGTAAGATATAATACAGAAAAGTGTGGCACGGTGGCGCAGTGGTTAGCACTGCTGCCTCACAGCAAGAAGGACCGGGTTTGAATCCAAGTCTGCCGGCCTTACTGTGCAGAGTTTGCGTGTTCTCCCTGTGTCGGCGTGTGTTTTCTCCCACAGTCCAGATACAGGTGAATTGGTGACGGTAAAATTGCCCGTAGGTTTAGGCGTGAGCATGTAAGGTTGTAAGTCTCTGTGTCAGCCCAGCGATGAACTGGCGACTTGTCCAGGGTGTACCCCGCCTCTCACTCGCCACCCTGTTAGCTGGGATAGGCTCTAGCCCCCCCCGTGACCCTGAACAGGATAAGCGGCAGATAATGAATGAATGAATGAACAATACGGAAAATTCATTAATGTCACATGCAAGTTTTTATCGTAAAAGTATTATCCTGTCTAAATTACAGATACTGCTGGTATGCACATTTGCATTTAGCAAGAGCATATCCTTCTTTCTACAGTAACAAGGAGCTAAAAATATGGTATGTATTTCAGAAATATTGTTGATTTTAAAGTAAAATTAAAATCTGGACTTATTGTAATTTTCAGTCATTTTACGTAATATACACAGGTTGACATACCTAGTTTTTTATGCTAATTTATTTCAATGTCTAATAGTAGGTGAATATGTTTTTTTGTCAACAAGCTGCAACCAGAGCTGCTTGTGTTTTACCGTCAATTAAAAAAAACATTCACACCATTTGGTGTTTCCTTGTGGCAGTGTAAATTTTCATCTCGATATAGATACACATCATTCAGTAGAATTCACAGTTTCCCCCACCAACAGATACCTGGGATCGAGTAAAAGTCCAAACTCCTCTGGATTTCTTTCCATACTGTCTGTCAACCTCATTTTTTCCTTCTTTGTTATGGTTTTACACATTTGTTGTGTCTTCATTGAATTTTCACCACACAGTTCCCTGTGGTTGCCAGGGGTACTGCTCTGAAAGATAAAGAAAAATAAATACCGGCTGGTTGCAGTTAGAAGCTAACCGCAGTTAGGCTCCACTGTCAGCTAGCAGCTAGAAGCAGTTAGCTGTAAGTGGAAGTAAGTAGTAGTGTAGGGAAAAAAAGGCTAGCTAAAAATAGTAGTAGGGAAAATTAGCAGCTAGTTGCAGTCACCAGCAGTTAGCAGCAGTTAGTTTCAGCTAGCCGCTACTTGCAATACGAAGCTAGCAACAGTCAGCAGCTAGTAGTACCTAACAGCTAGAAGTAGAAAGTAGCAGTCAGTAGGAAATAGAAGGTAGGATCTACGGGTAGTAAGCATCAAGAAGCAGTTAGCAGCAAGTTACATTTAGTAGAATTTAAAAATTAGCGGCTAGAAGCAGATAGTAGCAGTTAGCAGCTAGCGGAGATTATTAACTAGTCGCATTTACCAACTATCAGCATTAAACAGCCAGTAGCAGTTAGCAGCAAGTTGTAATTATTAGCTATCAGCATTCAGAAGTTAGCAGCAGCTAATTTTAGTTAGCGATTAGTTACAGTTAGCAGCTAGTTGCAGTAAGTAGCTGGCTACTTGAAGTGGAAGTTAGTGGCTAGTACAAGTTAGTAGTTTGAGAAAGTTAGCAGCTAGTTTCAATTAGTAAATAGTGGCATGTAGTTGCTCGTGGAAGATAGCAGTAAGTTGCAGGTAGAAGTTAGGTGACGTTACCAGTAAGTTGCATTTACTACTAACCAGCATGTAGCAACTACAAGCTGTTCGCAGGTACTAGCATTAGTAGCTAATATCCTTGAGTAGTAATTAGCATGTAATTTCAGTAAGCAGGTAGTAGCAGGAAGCCCCTAGTAGCAGTCACTAGCTAACTTCTATAATTTAGTTGCTAGTAAAGGCTAGAAGATATAAACTTTTTGCAAGTTCTTTACCCTCTGACCCTGAGGATCAGATGTTGTAAAGGGAACAGGGATGCTAAAATATTGCTATTGTCACAGGACCTCATTGTTTACAATGTCCTGGTGGATGTTGAAGTAATTTCTTTTTACACCGATGATACAATGTTATACACTGCAGCACTTTAGCAGACGGAATGTAAAAACGTTAAATGGAAAGAAAGATGAAAGTATAGGAGACTAGTGAGAAACGTGTGAGAAAAAAGGCTGATGCGTGAGTAGCATCAAGGAAAATTGAGTTCTCCATCAATTCAGCCTATAACATTGTTTGACTTGAAGGTCGTAGTGTAAAAAATGTGATCTTTGGTGTTTGTTTGTTCTTTGGACTCACAGAGTGAAACGAGTCGACCGCTCAGATCTACAGGCTCACCGACATCCTTCTTGATCCAGTGTGTGTGTGTGTGTGTGTGTGTGTGTGGGCGCACGTCAGTGTGTGAGAGGTCATGTCAGGCATGACCAGCAGCGTGTGCGTGGAGAGTGACCTCTCCTCGATGCTGCAGAGAAGTTCAGCCCCGTCGCACCATCACCCAAATCACCATGGTTACGGTGGACAGGGACAAGTAAGTATTGACCTGCGTTTGACATCTGAAACACGTCGTGGTTGTTGTGGCCCTAACTAAGGCTTTGGTTCAATGTGACCCCCCAGCTACTACAGGGTTCCTGCAGTATTTAACCCTAGCCCCCAGGTCAGACCACTGTAGACCTCCACCAGATCTCGTATACGTTATGATAGCTCATATTATCTCATTTTTTTCTACATCTGACATGCATTAATTCAGTCATTCATTAATTATCCGTAATCTGTATATCTGACATCAGCTAACTTTATCTATGATATCTGACATTAGCGAACATTAGCTATGATGTCTGACGTTAGCTAAAATTACCTACGACAGCTGACATTAGCTAATTTAGGCTATGGCATGTTTCATTGCAGGTGTCAGGTTTGACTCCGATGCTGGACTACACGTCGGAGATGGATCGGTACCGCTCCTCCATCGCAAACTTCTATAAGACCAACGTTAACATGAACATGAACGTCACAAACTTCCCTCAGTCTGCCAAACTGGCGGCCCGTTTGGCAGCCGCCACGCCCATATTCCCCCCCGCTGCTGCCAGGCTGGGTGCCATGGCGACAGCGCCGTGGGGTTGCCATGAAAACATGAACATGAATCACCCGGCGGCCATGTTCTGGGGCCGGCCCAAACCAGTGGCGACAAGCTCGACGCATCACCACCACCATCACCATCACCCTGCAGCCACGCCCGCTCACATGACCTCCTCCTCGCACCCCCACAGTACCAGCATGCACCAGGGCAGTGCAGGTACAGGAGGGGGAGGAGG
Source organism: Lophius piscatorius (assembly GCA_009660295.1). Lineage (NCBI taxonomy): Eukaryota > Metazoa > Chordata > Actinopteri > Lophiiformes > Lophiidae > Lophius > Lophius piscatorius. Next base: position 57,355 of record VRLP01002212.1, on the reverse strand, counting down.
AGGGAGCAGTGAGGGGGGAGGAGCTGAAAAACACGGACACACTGCCGTGTCAATCCCTGTCACTCAGGCGACGCATCATCATCCCATGGCGCCGGGTAACGGGAACTTCCTGCCTGGTTATGGTAGTGGCACAGACTGCGGAGTTATGAACAAACAAGGACACGCCCACCCAGACATGATGGGCCTATCAGAAAGCGGAAGCTGCAACGGTGGAGGGGTGATGGGTGGGAGCTTCCTGGGGGGGCTCGGATTACCCCCTGGGGTCATTGTCATGGCCATGGGGTCAGCGGAGGCTGGCAGCGCCTTCCAGATGACAGGTGGCCAGCGGTCGCTAACAGACTGCCAGCAGCACGCCAACTCCTCCCCCTGCCCCTCTTCCTCCTCACCGTCATCATCAGGAGCGACAGCAGGGGGTGTTACCCTGTCGTCATCATCGTCTTCATCATCAGGAGCGGTCGCCAAGAGGAAGAGGAAGCGGTGCGGTGTGTGTGGGCCATGCAGGCGACTCATCAACTGCGGCGTCTGCTCGTCGTGTCGCAACAGGAAGACGGGTCACCAGATTTGCAAATTCAGGAAGTGCGAAGAGCTAAAGAAGAAACCAGGGGGAGGAGGCGGGGCTCTGGAGGTGAAGACGCACACCACACAGGAAGTAGAATTTAGAGACTCTTCTTGCTTTGCCCTTGTTTCAATGGTTACATCGTCTAGGAACCAATACATATCAGTCTTTTTCAAACATGTCCGTTAACGCTTTCACACATCTACACACCTTTAAAATATGACCACAGGACGGAAAAAAAAAAAAAAATGTAGATGTTAAAAGGGTAGTCTTGACGATGCTAACGCCATGTAACCTCAGCTAGCCTCTACTAACCTCAGTTAGTGTCAGTGGCCCTCCGCTACTCTCAGCTACCCACAGCTAGCCTTAGCTAACCTCAGCAAGCTTCAGCTAAACTAATTTCCATTTAGCAGACATCATCATCAACATCATCTTGCCTTAGCGAGTCTTGCAAGCGTCAGCTAGCCACAGCTAACCTCTGCTAACAGCTCAACTTGCTTTAGCAAACCTCTGCAAACATCAGCTACTTTCAGCGAACCTCCTCTGATCTCAGCAAATGTCCGCTGAGTTCAACTAACCTCAGCTAGGTGCAGTTAGGTAAGGTAAAACATGAAATGAAGATGTGCCGAAAGATTCTGAGGATTCCACACTGGTTTGTGGTACACTTTGCAAGAATGAGTGTGTGTGTTCGTGTGTGTGAATGTGTGCGTGTGTGCGTGTTTGTGTCTGTGTGTGTGTTTGTGTGCGTGTGTGTGCTGGAAGCCTTCGCTCTCCCTGCAGAGTGTGAACGCTGTTAAGATGGTGGGAGGTGAAAAGCGAGGGCTGACTCCCTGCAGAGGTCTGGCAGATGGCCAACACACACACACATGCGCACACACGCACACACACACAACCACACACAAACACACACACACAGTGGGAGATAAGTAGTCTACTCAGCTTTATCGCTGGGAATGGGTTGAGGTTCGGCGTGTGTGTGTTTGACACAGCTGTTTGACCTCATTGATGACTCCATATGTCTCTCTCACACTCTCCCTGTTGGCACTTAAAGATTACATGGAGTGGTGTGAAGTAAACAAGATAATGAAATGTATGAAACGAGATACAATGAGATAGTATTTAAGGGGATGATAATAGATGAGATTAAATGAGATAATATCATCTAAAATAAGACAACATGAAATGAGATGAGATAAGATTAGGTGAATTTAGATGAGATGAGAAAGGACAAAATAAAACAACTTGAGATGAGATGATAAGATGAGAGAAGGTGAGATGTAATAAGACGAGATGAAATAAATGAGATGAGTTCCAATAATAATAGATGAGATAAGTTTAGCTGAGATATGATAATAAGATATGATAAGGTTAGATGCGATGTGATAAGATGAGGTAAGGTAAGATAAAATAAAATAAGATGAGATAAAGTAAGATGAGATAAGGTAAGATGAAAAAAGGTAAGATAAGATAACATAAGATAAGATAAAATAAGATGAGATCAAATAAGATGAGATAAGGTAAGATAAAATAAAATGAGATGAGATAAAGTAAGATGAGATAAAATAAGATGGGATGAGTTGAGATAAGATAAGATTAGATGAGTTGAGATAAGATAAGATTAGATGAGTTGAGACAAGATAAGATTAGTTGAGTTGAGATAAGATAAGATAAGATTAGATGAGTTGAGATAAGATAAAATAAGATTAGATGAGTTGAGATAAAATAAGATTAGATGAGTTGAGATAAGATAAGATTAGATGAGTTGAGATAAAATAAGATTAGATGAGTTGAGATAAGATAAGATTAGATGAGGTGAGATAAGATAAGATTAGATGAGTTGAGATAAGATAAGATTAGATGAGTTGAGATAAAATAAGATTAGATGAGTTGAGATAAAATAAGATTTGATGAGTTGAGATAAGATAGCACCTGACATCACTGAGATTTATTTTTTACTGTAACCCTTTCCAAATGTATTCCTTCAGAATCTACACACTCATGGTGGGTTTGTGTGTGTGTGTGTGTGTGTGTGTGTGTGTGTCAGTGTGTGTGTGTGTGTTTGTGAGCGTGTGTGTGTTTGTGAGTGTGTGTGTGTGTGTGTTTGTTTGTGTGTGTGTGTGTGAGTGTGTGTTTGTGAGTGTGTTTCGGCAGGCAGTTTCATACTCTTGCCTCATACTTCCTGTCCCGTTCTATTTTTTGATGGCAACCCAGTAGAATCCCAGCCAATCACATGTTTCCTGTGCCGCATGAGCAGCAAAGCCTCCTGGGTAGTTTTTTTTCGAAAGAAGTCACATCTTTGTAAGAAACTTTAAACGGAAATCAAAAGTCAAAACGGATGTAGTTAATTTTAAAGGGATAATCCACCTAAAATATCTATGTCAACCCAGTCTCTAACAGGTTCAGGTACTGATGAGGGATTGGCACAGAAACCTCAGGTTAATTAAGATCTGGTACCGGAACCTCGGGCTGATAAAGGTCTGGTACTGGAACCTCAGGTTAATTAAGATCTGGTACCGGAACCTCACGCTGATAAAGGTCTGGTACTGGAACCTCAGGTTAATTAAGATCTGGTACCGGAACCTCAGGCTGATAAAGGTCTGGTACTGGAACCTCAGGTTGATGAGGGTCTGTTTCTCTGTCTCACTTCTTTTCTTGTCTTCCCTCTTAGCGGCCGCCCTCCGTCCCAACTGGCGAAGCATTCCGTTGGTTCTTCTAGCCCGCCTCTCCTTGGACAGCCAGAGGCTGAACAGGAAGTACCATCACAAATAGACTACCCAGTCCAGCTCGGATGATTTCCCAGCGAGGAGTTTTGTAATTGAACTTTGGGAACATGATTACAACTTCATAACTTGTGGACGACAGTTTAAGACTAAATCCCACGTCAGGGAGGACAAGCAACCAGCCAGCAGGACTAAAGAAGTGGAGGCAGCTTGGTCACAGGAAACAGGAAGTGCCCTATCGGAGTTTGGAGCAATGATTTCATAATCAGACGATATCTTGATCTTGATCAAAGGCCCAAACTGTAATATCTATTTGACTGGATCAGAGCATCTCAAGACCTGCAGGGCTTGTTGGGAGTTCCGAGTCTGCAGTGGTTCTAACCCAATGGTCCTGGAATGGTTGTAGGAGCACAACAACCTGTTCAGTGGTTTGACTTGATGTCCAAATTCCCCATCCAATCCACCATCTGTGGGATGTGATGGACCAACTAGTGCCATCCACGGAGGCACCCCTTCAAAAATAATTTTCTTGGTACCAGATACCTGAGCACACCTTCAGAGTTCTGCTGGAGCCCATTCCTTGATTTGTCAGAGTTGTCTCGGACGCAAAAGGGAGATCAACAACCTAACAGACAGGGGGTCATTATTTTATGGCTGATCGGTGTACATGACCAACTTCACATAGCCTACTAGATCGGGTTCATTCCTGACATGGTCCCCCCCCCCACCACCACCACCACCACCACCACCACCACCACCCCCCCGACCATATTTCATACAAATCTTTCCAGCAGATTTTAGATACCGAAGGATTCGGGTTGAGATTGAGGCAGGAGTTTCCTGTCAGTGGCCGACATTCATCAAACCAAAACTTACATGTTACATTGTAAATTTATTTAACACCTTCAACAAGTTTCCCAGTGATGTTGAGGGTCCAAAGAATGTCTCCACATCTACGTCCTGTCTGGCGCTCACGACGTGTGATCAAACTGTCTCCTCCCTCCTCCACCTCCTCCCAGCAAACATCCCAGACCAATATGGGCGGCCACCTGTGAACCACTGCTGTCACCACGGAAACAAACACAGTCTGACACCTAGAGGGACACTGAAGGTGTCCATAGGGGGACACTGAGGAGGTCCAAACGGACCTAAGCAGGAAGTTCTCCCGGACTGTGTGCCACAGTCTGACTTCAACTACCACATCACTGTTACTCATCTCTTCCGTCTACCTCTTCCTCCAGACCTTAAACCAACACCATCCATTCCTGCTGTTCTGCTCACAAGCTGCTTCTGAACTCTCTATCGGGTCCAGAGCTAATCTGGCTCTTGTCACTCCCAAACATCTCCAATCTAAAGTTCTCAGGGCACAGTCTTACTTCCTGTTGGTTTCACACAACATACGGTAAGAACTTGTTGTAGTTTTGTAACGGCGTTGGCTCTGAACTGACTCCTGTATGTGTTTATCGACGGGCTAATCGTCACCACGACCTCAGAGAGAGTTCAGAACCAGTAACCAACCACATGGATGGGAGCCGCCGCCCGCAGCTGAACTGTGGGAACTAACAGGAAACCGTCTGGGACACTTTGCAGAACCCTGAAACCCAAAAGAACTGAAGGATTGGAACATTCTACGATATTTCCAACACATTCTGTGACGGCATCTAAACTCGCATTCAGGCTGTGACGCTGTGGTTAAAGACCACCTGAGACGCAGTTGTTGTGTCTCACGTAACACCTCTTCAGCATGAAGAATGCTGGTATGCTCAGAATCCACCTTCATACCGGTGAAATGGATCCTCATTCACATGGACACGTTATGATGGAAAACGCTGTAGTGTGCATTCGAGGCCAGTAGGTGTCGGCGTAGGCGTGAGTACGCGATCATCCACCATTGCTTCTTTTATTCAATACGCATGTAGCTATTTGACAAAATAAACGTGACCGATAAGGGCGAGGAGTAGCCGTGACAGTTTTCACTTCAATTGCATCTTCCCAGTTGGCCTGGCGACAGAAACATTTTCAAAAAATAATACTCTGGAATCCCACATTTCTTGTTTCGGGTCCTTCAAACACCAGTTTTAGCATCAAACCACAGCAAAAGAGTTACTTCTCTATGTTAGCAAAGTAAGGCTGCAGAGTGGAAGGTTTTCTGTTTCTGTGTAAACAGAACTGCCTCCTCGCCTAGTCTCCTTCTGGTCTCCTTCTGGTCTCCTTGTCTCCATTGCTACTAGCGTTAACCGCATCCTAATATAATTTTAGATTGCACTTTTTTACTTCACTTTTTATTTTATTTGCATTACTCCAGCGATACAAACTTGCTTTAATTTATCCATCCCAGTCCATACTGTACGACCTCACAGTGTTTTCCTTCTTCGCCTCAACTTTTCTTGAAGTTTGATAAGTCATCTAAGTTTTACACTTAAACTTTTACTTTAAAAAGCCGGATCCCCACGTCGAGCCAACAACTATGATCCGCTCGCCCCCCCACTTCACCAATATCCTACCGATGGCACATCGTGAAACGCGTTTTAGCCCAAGTTCAAAAAATTTCAACATAGAATTAGCTTGCGACATTTTCTCGGCAAATCAGGAACTACTCAAAGAGTTGCATTCTTCTTGGTGTAGTTTTCTGCAACTTTTTCTTCTGAAAATAACCAGCGCCCACAATGAGCTAATGTCAACGCTAAGGTCCTCCTCTTCATCAACATCGTACTCACATCCGGAGAATCCCAACACTGACGGCTTTCGTGTCACGTCTATCTCTCGCCCAAGTTTACATTTTTAACGTAAAATTTGCATCATCCTGCCATTTGTAAAGTGCGTTATAAATTAGATGTAATATTACTATTATTATTATTTGCATCTGAATCTGCGACTACGCAAATGATTGCATTACTTTTATGTAACCGGGTCGTGCTTAAAGTTCTGTACACTTCGCGTGTTGAGCACTCATAACTCCTTCAACGATCACGAAGAACTCATTTAAATATTATGCACATCTGAAACCAAGGCGGGTTGTGTTTTGGGAAACAAAGGTGTCTCATTTTTCGGACCCTACAGGAAGTTGTGATCTCATGATTTTAGTCCCCCATGTCAAGCATGCGTCTTCCTGGAAGGACCTGATAGTAAGGCGCTCCATCAGGAGGTCAACCAGGTGAATGTTTAGATCCTGTTTATATCGGTGCCACACAGCAAAGAGAAGGGAATCTGTTCCTCCTGACTTCAAAATAAGTAAGAATTTTAAAGTCTGATTTGAGGTGGAACGGTGGCGCCCAAATCCAGCCAATCAGAGAGCAGAGCACAGTAGCAGAGCACCGTTACATCATAATGCCTGGATTTAACAGTCAGAATCTGAACGGGCGTCACAGACGTGTTGGAAATTTGTATTTTTGATCTGTTGATTTTATTTTGGTTTGTCACTGCGGAGCTGGAACCGAACGCTTCCTTCCTCAAGGGTCAGGTGAGTCAAGGGGGGCTGAGACGTTTGATTTTTCCTCCTGGTGAATTTTTTCTGTGACCTCTTTCATGTGATGAATTGTAATAAAGTAAATTCAGAGATGAGGCATTGGTGTGTGACGGAGGAAGATGGATGTCGGCTGGTTGCATCATCAGTGTGTGCGGCGAGTAAAAGAACAATATGTTTGTGTGAATGCCACAAGATGGAAGCCGCCCATGTATGTGTTGGTGGGTGGGGGCTCACAGACAGACAGAGATGCTGGTTGTCCCTGACGACGGTGCACCGTGTTGCCTAGCAACAGCGCTAACAATGGCCCACCGGCAGTGCTAGAATGTGGGCGTGGCCTGTTCTCTCAGGCAGCTATGACATCTCTGATTGACAGCTCCCAGATCTGCTGGTTTTTGTTTAATCATCTTTTATATAAGTCCAATTGTGCGACCCCACCTGTGTCGCGTTGAGAGCTGATACCAGAAACATAAACAATGTCTCCAAGATGTAAAATCAGGATGTGGCTGAAAATAAAAGTGATTTAAAACGTTATTTTTTGCCAACTGAATGGGACCAAAACCATTTATAACATTAAGACTAATAAAAAGTTCGGTTGCTGTTAGAAATAATATTTTACATATTGTCAAAACTGAAAGTTTAGATCAGAAATAAGAAAGAAAAAAAATACAACTAAACCAAAAATATTTAACTTAACATATCATGACATTGGAAATTATATTCAAGAAAGACTTTTGGTAAACTTGATGTTTGGATGGTGAACTTCAGATCGGGAGGGTTTTTAAACACTGAAATCTGGTTCCTCTGGTGTTCTCAGGGAGCTGCTGTCAGTTCTCCGTTGTCTTCTGGGTTCTGGACGCTCGACCTGGCTCTGACCCACAGCAAGCATTTAAAAGGCACTTAATTGAAGCCTGATTGTCTTAATTAGGGAGAGAAGATTTCGGACTCCCTGGAGGATCATCGCTCCTCTGAGGTAGGGGGTAGGTGGAAGGGATAAAAGACGAAGAGGAGAAAAGAACAGTAGGAGAGAGGAAGAGGAGCAACAGGAGAGGGGGAAAGAGGTGGAGGAGAAAACCGAGAGTTGGATTAGATGGGGGATAAGGAAGTGGCAGGCAGGAAGAGAGGGGAAAAGGGGGGAAAGAGGAAGGGAGCAGAGAGGTGGAAGAGAAAGGAAGAGGGGAAGAGGCTGAGAAGAGGAAGAGAGGGCAGAAGCAGGAAGTGAAATAGGAGGAAAGTGATAGAGAAGGAAGGGGGGGGAAGAGGGAGGAAGAGGTGGAAAGTGGTGAAGGAGGGAAGAGGAGGAATGATATAAGAATAAAGGGAGGGAGCTAGAGGAGGAAAAAGGTGGAGATATGAGGAAGAAAGCGGAGGAGAGAGGAAGAGCTGCAAAGAGTACAACTGGATGAAGAGGAGGAGGAGAAAGAAGGGAAGAAGAGGAGGAGGAGAAAGAAGGGGAAAAGAGGAACAGTAGGAAAGAGGAAAAAAGAGAGAAAGGAGGATCAGGAGAAGGAGAGGAAGGAGGAAAGAGAAGTGAAGAGCAGATGAAGCGGAACTCAAGAGAAGCTGAACATGGAGGTGGCACCACCTGGCGGTGAGAAATTAAAACTGCGGCTGACAGTTTCAGAAATGAAGATCAGAGAAAACAGATTTATTTTTATTTATTAAAGTAATTCATGAAACATTTCTGAACAAATTATTTCAAATCTTGATTTCTTTTTTTCTTTTTTCGTGTTTCTCATCAAGATCCTGATTATCGATTGGTGTGACAAAGTCATCATGGCACTAGAACCTCGCTGTCAGCTGGATGGTGTTAAAGAGAATCCACCGATTCTTCTCATTTCAAAATAATAAAAATTAAACATCTTCCTGATTCAGGGTTAACTGTTAGTTCTGCCGCACTGCTCGACCGCAACTCATCTTAAAGGTTTGAACATCCGACTGAACCGTTTCTAATTGCAGCTGATTCATCCCAAAGAATCGTTCTTATAAAGTTGTGGGGAAAAAAACATTATTTTTTTTGAAAAGCAGGTAGTCCGCTTTTCAAAGAAGTGAAAAGCGGACTACCTTCGCTTTTCACGCGGGGAAGGATTCCCCGACACGCGGGGAAGGATTGGGATGTTAATAGTTCCAACTTAAATCTCAGACGAATTTAAAAGGTTATTACATTGACACTAAAAACAATTAATGAAAAATACAAATATTTAAAATGACCCAATGTATCAAGTTATAAGATCCCTCCTCAGACAAAATTCCCATTTAGTAGCAAACATTGAAAATTCAACTTTGGACAAAAACTTGAATAGCTTCATATCTTTAAGGTGTGAACATCGTAATGAACGAATTGTAAATTCAACAGGTTAAATTATGAGGAGCAGCAGATTATAAGAGATTATACCAGAAACTAAAAAATGGCCAAATTCCTATTTGGTATAAGTCACTGCGTAGCATCGGAACATAATTCTGTCCATGTCGGACAAATTTAAAGGTTGGAGAGACTAAAAACAAGTCATTAAATATTTTAAAACAAAATGAGCCGAAGAACTGATTCATCCAAAATACAATCAAGATTAAAACAAAGAAAAAACTAGAAGTTGAAATTTGGAAATCTTTTATCTAGGAACCCGTTACACACAACAGGAAGTTTTGAATGATCAGAATCCAATAATTCAAATTAAGAAAGAGAATAATAAATCCTCATCACTTTGTTCAGTAAGCATCTTTAAGTCCTTTAAAACATTCTGGAACGTTTACTTCGTGTGGTTGTTCCACTGGTTCTTGGATGAGGAGGAAGGCGTGATGTGAGGGTCGATAGCGAGATCGCGTTTTGGGCAGGAACCAACAGGGAACTCAGGGTTGTGACCTTTTGAAAGAGAAGTCTGGTTCAACTGTTGACCAGTCGCTGCCCCGATGTCCAAGCAAACTTTCTCGTCAGGATGGACAGGATGTTTATCAGCAGATGGCGGTTTTGGGTAAGGTAATTTCTCCTTGTGAACGACTGAAGTGTTGAATGGTTGGCCGTCAACGCTCCTTCTGGGGTTTTTGGGATGCGGGTCAGTGGCTGACAACCTGGAGCTAGCAGCTAGTGTTGGCGCCAGACCAACTCGAGAGGATGAAACCTTTGTGGAGTAGTTCTCTTTTTTCCCCGAGTCAATGTCAAGGAAGGGACTCTGAGTCCTTGAGTCAATGGATGAAACAGGAGCGGCGCTCAATGAGATGTTACGGTTGGGTGAAACACAGTTGGAGGGATGGAGGTCAGGGTTGGGTGCTAACCGGCAGGACTTTGGGCTTAGAGCCTTAGTCCTACAACCTTTGGAGTTCTCTTTGGACTGGCCCGTTTTGGCTGAATGTAAATCAAGGGGAGGTTTGTGACTAAGGGTGTGGATGGTATGTGCTCCGTGAGGTTCAGCTCCAGGAGGAGCTGAACTGGAGTCAATTAGTGCTCCACGCCTGGACCTTGGAGTTAGAGGCTTAGTCCTACAACCTTCGGAGGTCGAGTTGGTGGGATCCAACGTCCCTGTGGACCAGACGGACTTAGTTGATGGGAAATAAACAGGAGGTGAAGGATTCCCAGGAGGAAAGTCGACGGTTGAAGAGGTTTCCTGCGAGCCAGCAAGGCTATAATCAGTGTTCCCAGGGAGGAGGGAATCTGAACCATTTTCAGGCCGGGGCAACAAATCAATGGGAAGTTTGTTACTCAGGGAATGGGTGGGATCCTCTCTGATGTGAGAAGCTGAATGGGAGTCAATGGGTTCTCCCTGGCAGAATTTTGGACTTACAGTTTTGGTCCTGTAACCTTTGGAGGTGGAATCAGTTCGAGTCTCTTTGGATTGGCTGGTCTCGGCTGAATGGGACTCAACGGAGGGGATGTGACTCTGGGAATGGGTGGTATCTGCTTTGACTTGAGAGGCCAAATGGAGGTCAGTGGGTGCTAAATGAGAGGAAGGATTAGTGTCAACAGCGGAACTGAAACATCTCTTCAGCATTGAAATGGGAGGGATGGCCTCTTTGGGAAGCTCCAGTCGCCAGCGGGAGTCAACAGGGGAGTAACTGAGGTAACCAACGGGGTGAGAAGTGGGTAAAAGGTTTGCATTCGCAGCATCTTTGTGTTTTAATGGCGGTGGCGTGTTGCTGTTGTGTGACCTGCCGGGACTGGCCCGTTTCAGGAGTGGAGGGAGATCTGTTCCCTCCTCTCTGACCCTGAGCTCCTTCAGCCACCCGACCGGTGGTAGCCTTGGGATTGAAATGTGAAAGTCTAAGCCTTGATTTTGATCTCGTCTATCAGACAAATCAGGATTTTGATTACTCGTCTCTTCCAACCACTGGTCCTGGTTAGAACAAGCTGGACTGACCTCATTATAGTCCCTGGAGTTCCTCTTTCTAGAGTCAACCTTCACAGGGTGATCACCTTTAGGTGCCGTGATTCCCTTCAGGTCATGGAGGATGGTCGCTAACAGGTTGCTGTCAGATGTTGACACCTCCGGTTCGTTTTTGTGAGCAAGATCCTTCTCTTTTGGCCGAGAGCCACTGTCCACAGTCCTCAAACCACTTTCAACATTTTCTACGTCCACATCGTAATCGCTGTTGTCAACGGAAATGGGACCCTCGCCCCCCGACCCGTCAGATCCACGGTCCAGGATGTCAACAGGAAGCTCACCGATTTCTGCATTCAAGGTTGTTCCCATGCCTCTGGGATGCAGCAACGGGAGGGGAGGGATGTCACAGAAATCGACCGTCTGCTGGCAGCTGACTGGACTGCTACTGGCGCTGGTTCTGTTGCGGCCGCCGCGGCTGCTGTCGCTGTCAAGGGTGATGACGACTGGTGAACTGAGACAAAGAGGTGGGTTAGCCAAATATCTGACACATCTGATTAGCTTGTCAAAAAAATACATTTGAACCAATCAACTGACTGCGTTGCTACATTTATCTGTGAGACTCCACCAGCGCAGAGGTTCTGTTCTCATGGCCCAACCACTCCGCCTCTTTTACTTAGACTCTCTTTTCACTCACTCTCGCCTTTTCTCTTTCATGGGAGGTTTTCTCTGTAACCATAACTGTGTTTGCAAAAAACACAGAAAAAAAGATAAAATTGGTTTTAATGAATTTTATCTTTGCGTTTGCCAAGTTGGAAATGTGGAAGAGTAAAAGAAGATGAGTACTGCTCTTCGCCTGCACTGCTTTAAAGGGTTGGTAGCAGCTGAATTGAGAGTGGAACACACATTCTGACTGACATACTGACAAACAACATGACCTGCTTCTCAACAGTGCTGGTTCATCAGGAGGGTCCTCTGTTCACTGGAGGAGGACAACTCTCTGATTAACTTTTATTTGACGGGTGTAATAATCTGACCATGAGCATGTAAACACACGTTACTGTTTAATGTTCAGTAAATAATGTCGTGGTAAAAGCCAAGGCTCTCAGTGTATCTATCTGTCTCTCAATCGCCCACTGTCTCCCTTTATCTGCCTCTCACTGGTCCACTGTCTCCATCTGTTTCTCACCCTCCGACTGTCTCCGTCTGTCGCTCACCCTCCGACTGTCTCCGTCTGTCGCTCACCCTCCGACTGTCTCCGACTGTCTCTCACCCTCCGACTGTCTCTCACCCTCCGACTGTCTCTCACCCTCCGACTGTCTCTAACCCTCCGACTGTCTCTAACCCTCCGACTGTCTACCTGTCCCCAACCGCCGACTGTCTCTCTCCATCTGTCTCTCATTCGCCGATTGTCTCTCTCTCCATCTCTCTCTCAAACGTCAACTGTCTATCTGTCTGTCTCTCTTGCTCCAAACATTGCTTGATTATTCAATTTTCTTTTATTTTATTAAAATTTTATTCTCTGATATCGTTCAAGTTCAATGTTACATAAATAAAGCTATGTTAAAAGTCGCTCTCTCTTTCTCGCTGTTTCTCCACCGTTTCCTGTTCGTATTTAATTGTTGGGTCCTTGGAATGCGCCTTGAGATAAAAGTTTGTGCAGTATATGAATAAAACTTATTTGATTTGATTCATGTCCATTGGACGGGCTTTTAGCAGGATAACTAAAAACCTATGTGACGATCCCAGAACAGTTTTCACATTCTGATGGGTCCGGCGTTCTTTCATCATTAACTACACAAAAACTACAGGACCGAAAATGGGGCCCCGTTTCAATGACAACATTTTTACTAAGGTTGGTAAAGATTACCCTTTACCTGTTCACATGACGACATTGGAAAAAAAAAGAAGCTTTTGCACAGCAGGTGAAATATAACATTTACACAACATGCCGCAAATTGTTAAAGCTGTGTGATTTTACATAATGTCAATGCAAACCAATGGCAGCTGCTGATTTGTGGTCTTCGATAAATCTGCAGATTTCCACTCGCATGAGGATATCGGGACATCAATAGAGAACAACTTTGATATCTTAAGGCGTAAAGATTGCACTGAACTAATTGCCATTTCATCGGCTTAAATCTCGAGGAGTAATTTGTTAAAGTCATCGGCACCAGATTTGAACAGAAAATAAAAACGTGTATAAGTCACTAAGATGTTGAGATGTTCCGTAAATTTCAGATCCATTCAGAAGATGGGTATCCCTGGGACACTAAAATAATATTGTTTCAGATATGAGTACTTAAGGTTGAAGAGAAATTAGTAATTTAATCAGGATGAATTTTGAGGAGTAAGTTACAGACAAAGACGGCGGCAAAATATAACAGAAAATAAAATATGAGAGAATTCCCGGATAAATTCCATTTAATCCAAGTCAGAGAAATTTAAAGAGATAAAAAATATTTAAAATCATGAAACATTTACAAATTCTTACAATTCCTGAACTCCTCACTTTTGTATTTGTTTTCTATGTCTTTTGTGTATTGTTGTGTGTGACTCTCCCTGCAAATGAATCTACTTATGGGTACAAATAAGGTAACCCAAACCTAAAAATAAAACACAGAAAAATAATCTGGAATCTGTGACATTGTTACAAAGAAAATATAAGGAAATGGCTTCAAAAACAATTAATTGTAAATAAAAACTGCATTTAATTTGACACTAAAATGATCACGCACACGTGAGGACATTAAAGCAGACCATGGACCAGGGCTGCTGTGAACTGGATCGGCTTCTAGTAGCTGTTTTGCAACAACTCGTCTGAACAACCTCAGTGATGACAGATGTGGGGCAGCAACAACACATCAACATCTCCAACTATGTCCCCTAATTACGTCGCTAAAAACTAAATGTGGGAATTCTAAAACAGACACCTAATAAATGGTGCTGTGTAGTATTCAATGCACTAGCCTTTCTTGTACGCTGCTGCAACACCAGATTTTCAGTTTTGATTCAGTCTCATCTTATTGTTGTTTTTAATTTGTGTTTATTGACAAATTCTAAAATATTCTATAGATACATTTTTAAAAAATCATTATTTGACCAATTTAAAAAGTAATCTACAGATTACCCCATATAATAATTGTTTGGAGCAGCCCAAGTGTGATGTCATACCTGCTGCTTTGGGCCTTGCGTTTCCTGCGGCGCTTGCGTGCGGGTGCCTCCGTAGCATTGGAGGCGACTGTGCCTTCATAGATGATCTCCACACTGGGACTTCTGTCATCACGGCAACTCCTGGTTCTGAAAAATAGACAGGAAACAAAGATGTTTAAAACAAAATAAGGACGTCAGACGGTGCCTTGGCAGAGGGTTGTTCTCTGAAACAAACAGATTGCTTGGTTTTCTTCCTCTTTTGGACATTATACTGAACTGGGAAGCCTTCAGGAAAACCCGTGGTAGAATTTATGTTGGAATAATGTTTTGGACATCTGAGACTGTGGGATTTTGTGAAGAACCTTTAACATATGATTCAGGAGGAAACCCTAAAGCAGACTTTTATCCTGTATCTTTGTTTTGTGACCTGCTGAGACTGCAGGATTTTGTGATATAATGTTTTTTGATGTACGATTTCAGTTTTTGAGATGTTATTGGGTTTTTGGTTGTTCAATGTCTAAAGTGTTTATGTTGATGCTGTAAGTCCTTATGTTAAGATTCATTATACAAAACAATCTCGTTCGTATGTTGAGTAGGACGAGAAGAAAGGAATGATCTGTGACCACCATACCTCTTTCATTTGAACCAAAGCAGCTGAAACTGACTCAAGATCGTTCAAGCTTCCAAACTGGACAGATCCAGATCCCAGAGGTTCAACTGACTTTGTGTTATATTGTGATGGCAAAGTGTTCCTTTGATATTTGACTCAAATGCATATTCATTGCTGTTATAACCGACCTACACCTTAACGCCTTCGTAGCTTTAATACAGAACTGGAGGAGCCCCGGTGATCATGTAAAGAGGTATGTAGTAGCACCAGAACAGATACAGGTAGTGTGTGCTCTCACCCGTCTCCCCCGCTGTGTGCGTCCGTTCTGGGCTTCTCTTTCCTCTTCCTCTTCCTCCGCTCCTTCTGCCGCCTCTTTTCTCCCTTCTTCCTGCTCGGCCTCCATGTCGGGTCTTTGTCACTATTGTCTAGATGGCGGCTCTTGTACTTCCTTTTCCCGCCAGGTTTCTCTCCGTGGTCAACAGGGGAGGTGGAGGGTGTGGGTGGCCCTTGTGTCCAGGGCTGCGGTGAGGACGAGGAGGAGCCTGACGAGAAAGAACTAGGAGGGGATACACAGGACGAGCGGTGCTCCCAGCTGGAGTCAGCAGGACTGGGCGTCAGTGGTGAACTGGACTCGACGCTTGAATGCAACAGCGAAGGGGAGTGGGAGCGGTGGCGCATCATGGCAGGGTAGATAGAGCGGTTCGGGTTGTACAAAGTGCCCCTCTTCCTCAGCCTGTCATTGCTCCTGTCCCGCCCCTTCCTGCTCCTCTTCCTCCTCCTCCTCTTCTCCCTTGACACCTCAGTGGAAAAATGCTTCCCGTCTCCCTCCCGCTGCCGCTCACTCACCCCAGGTGTTGCCGAGCTGAGTGCGCACAAAGAGTTTCTGCTCTGAACCAAGTTGCCTGACCAGGAGCGAGCACGTGAGCGGCATCTTCCATCCTCGCCATTTCCATCTTTCTGATTCAGCTCGTCGTCAGGCTCGTTGCTATAGGCGTGTGACGTGGAGGGAGGAATTATAGGTAGATAAGAGAGGGGAGGTGTTGTAGGAGCGAGGATAGGAAGCTTTTCAGTCTCTTTCTCCTCCTTCGCCTTGTCCTTGTCTTTGTCCTCCTCTTCCTCGGTGTCGGAGGAAAGCTGCACGAGCTCTGGTGTCCGTTCGGCAATGGGCTTCTTGTAGCCAACTATCAAACACTCCTCCTCCCCCTCCTCCTTCTCTCCTCCCCCCTCTTTGGCTTGCTCCTGAGAGGCAGGGCTGAATGACAGTGAAGCAAGTGAACAGGATGGTTCAGTGGTGGAATAGGAGGGACCCGGAGTCTCATCATCCCAACCCGACAGGCTGAGGCAGCTTCCAGATTGGACAATGTCTTCCAGAGCACTCACCATCCTGCTGGGCGCTTGCCCGTCCTCCTCCTCCCCCTCCGAAATGGCGATGACAGAGCTGCTGTCTGAAGAGGTGCTCATGGTTTCCAGCTGCATGGCAGCAGCTGGAGGCTCGTAAACTGCCTGCAGGTCGTAGTTTTCCAGGGTAAGTGGCGATCGGGCGTAGCTCACCAACTCATGTAGAAAGTGATCAGTACGAGCCAATAGGAACGGTCTCAGCTCTTCTTCTATGGTGGGTGTGTCCTCCAGGCCATGGCGGGCAATCCGTGACATGATGATGCGCTGGACAATGTCCACTAGTGAGCCGTGTGTTCCGTACAACACCGTGAGCTCCCGCCGCAGCCAGGGTCGGAGCCTATTGAGATTGAAAGGGTTCAGGCGGAAGCTCTCTGCTGTTATGTCACGCTGTTGTGGCCCCTGATTGGAAACCCCGGCGACCCCTCGGACCAGTACACTGCAGCGATAGAGCGCACGACGGAAGGCAACGGTCTCCCTCTCTCTTAGGCGCCGCACGTTTCCACCCTCTCGCTGCAGATTTTGTCTCGCTGCCAAACGAGTCATCAACCGGCGTGATTCACGGTCGTTGGGGGAGAGAGGCGTTACAGCCCCGCTGAGCCCGGTTAGTCCATCAAATATCACCCCATGCTCCACCGGATTGGCAACGTCTCTTGGCCTGTGTTCCTGCAGCAGGTCTTCTGCCTCTTCGCTGTCCTCCGCTACGAGAGCGGGAGGAGGAAGAGGAGGGAGAGGAAGGGGCCCAGCATCAAGGTACCACTCCCACACCCCTGTCCTCTCCTCCACCTGAGTCCCTCCTCTCTCCCTCCTCCGCCTCCCGGTGGCCGTCTCTGCCCCTCTGCGTCTCCTCAGCATCAGCCTCATCTGGTGATGGGTCCGCGCTGCCGAGGCCATGGCCGCCACCATAGCGACGCTGGCAGCAACGCTGCTGTTAGCGGGTGGTGGCCGTAGTGTGTACTCCTTGAAGTCGTCTTCGGCGCGGACTGAGTGCAGGATGGAGGCGAAGGGCTGTTTGCAGAGCGGACACTCCGCCTTGTTGTTTGACCACTCCTGGATGCAGGGGAAACAGAAGCGATGCAGGCAGCGGTCCAAGTATGCCAAGTTGTTGAAACGGTCCAGGCAGATCGGGCACTTGGAATCAGGCGAAGCCTCCTCTGCCGCTAACACCGCCCGTGCTGAAGTGGAGGCTGATGAGGAGGTGGTGGCAATAGATGTGGTCGTCGTGTTGTTGGCGTTTCTTTTTCTTCTGCTGCTGCTTCGGCTGCCTCTCTCTCGATTACTCTCCTCTTCCTCTGGCTGGTCACCCCCTCCTGTAACACTCGCATCGCCAGCCACGTTACCACGACGACGCACACGCAGCTTCATACGCGTGGGCGCCATCACCTGTGAAGAATGGGGAAAAGTCAGAACTCACCAGACAGCAGTACCAACAATGTTAGCTACGATGCGATGAGCAGACTACTAACAGGGCCAAATAGCGTAGCTATGCACTGTTTTGCAAAACTTTTACTTATTTTATCGCTTTTCTCTCCAGAATTAACAAAAACTGAACTTTTTGGCCTAAAACAAATATGATTTACACTATTTAAAAATAAAATAATAATTGATCTATCAAAAGACAATTTATGCTCCATTTTTCAGTACACACCCATTTGATCATTTAATTATTGTTACTTTAACCCTTCATATGTAACAAGCTAACATAAACTCTATGTATCACTTAAAACACATTTAACACTTCACCCAATAACTCAAAACAAACGTAAAAACAGAGAGAGCATGCTTAAATTAACACAAGACTAACAGTTTCTAACTAAGTTAGTAGTGCTGCTGGCACGTGCTTGGATAATATTTACCTATTAGATTCAAACACTGTCCAACAAACTTTACTTAAATAAAAATGATGAACGTCAACATGTGGCTAAGTCATTCTAAGCCTTTTGGAATGTTAAAAATTGATAACGGAGTCACTAAGCATTGCAAGTATGTAGCAAGTTAATATTCTTCTCTTGTTCAGATAAACGTTTTATAAAATAACTAAAAATTTAGCCCTTAAATGATCAGCATAGTGTGGCTGATTATGTGGCTCGACATAGGCATGCTTGTCAATTTTAGCATGTTAAGATTGTTTATGAGAGCTTGTTATTGTTGCTAGCATGAAGCAGGCAAATATATTCTTCTCAGCTTGCTTCAGTCGGGTTCGACATTTTATCCGACAGCTTTAAAAAACAAAAAAAACAAAAAAAACACTGACTAATGAAATGCAAACATACAGAAAGGTGTCTGTGATATTTATAAACTTGTTAGAGTACTAACAATGGTTAACAGAACCAAATTAGATGTGCTCAGATGTAAAAGGCTAATATTCTTCTCCCTGAATCAACATTTTATTTTATAACTTGAAATTAAACACTAAGGGGATCTCCATCCCTATCGTTCAATTATTAGGGTTGCTTGATTAAACCGTTATACTTGTTTTTCAGCTGGTACAACTTACAAGAGAATATATATTGCTTTATATTTCACAAACCTTCAAAAACTGTATTAACAGCGGGTACGTTTCAAAATACCTGGAATACCTGCTCCGAAAGTCCATGTTCCTACATCAAAATAAAGATGCTAGATTTTTAATGTTACTTTACGGAGAGTTTGGTCCCATTTTGGTCATAGAAGTTCCCTTGAGACGCTAAATTTCATAAAAACATTGCAGTTTGCAAACGTTTAAAGCCGTCATGTGCCGACTTTCATGAAATGGCCTTAAAATAGTTTGCCAGCCCTTGTCAACAGAGTGAAATCACAGGAACGAGAAAATTATTAAAAATTGTTACTCTAACGTAGGGCTGGACAGTAAATCGTAACATGACGTCGATCTAGATTCAAGCTTATATGGGATCTCATTTCCGAAATATGATAACACTGCAGCATATCAATTCATAACATAAGTTTCAGGAAAACTCGCTAGCTTAGCTCCCACACCTTGTTTAGGAGTCCGGCAGCATATTTGAAGAAGTTGTTTCTTTTGTGCATTCAGGTTACCTGTGCAACCCTCATCAATGGAGATACTTCAACCTAGAAGCTTCCTGCTTAAAGTGTTATTGCAAAGACTTAATAGAACGGACGCCATCAACGTTAGAACCAGATATTTGTAATTTCCATAGCTAATGAAGGAAGTTCATCTGAAAACAATGTATGATATTTATACATGTAAATAATAATATACATAATAATTTTAAGATTTAAACTGGAAGAAGACGCCAGCATTCTCTCAAGAATTGAATCAATGTCTCTACAAAACCTACACCTGGACCATTAGAGTGACTTTTTTGGAAAGAACACATGAATGGTTTTTCATAGAGAATGTTTAACCGGTTTTCGATTATCATTATAATTATGTGTTTTTTTATGCAAAACATGCACCTGGAATTTATGTGTAATAATATTTTGATAATTGGTCAATGTCATTTATAGAGATAAATGTAGTTTTTTTTTTAAGTTGCTATGAATTTTTGAATTGAAAAACGATTAAATCATTTAAAAACGTTGATTTCAATCATTAAAAAGAGTTAATACTAAAAGTGCCAAGGACTGTCTTTACAACATATGCTATATTTTGATGAAACCCCTATTCATTTAATCTATTGTCTTGTATTTATTACTTGAACTTTAGAACTCCAATTTTATTTTTGTTATAACTGCTAGAGATTAGTATTATGTGTGAATCATAAAGACAATTACTTATTTGTTATTATAAAATATTAGGAGAAAGAGATAAAAAAAAAAAAAGGGGAAGAACTAAGACACTGTTAGTATGCTTACAGGGGATAAACAAGTAGCTATAATTTAGCTTGGTCATTTTACTTCTAGAGTCTCTCCAAACCCTTCAGAAATGTATCAATAACTTTGATTACCTCAGAATTATTGGTATAAAGGGGAGGAAAGCTGAGCTTCGATACACATTTAAATGTCTCGGTCCTCTAGCATGAAGATAATCGAAAGCCTCGACTGTTTCCTTTATTCCAGTTCTTTTTTTAAAGTGATGTTAATTATCTAATAATTCATCACTGTATGATTAATTTAGTGAAACCACAGACAGCTTGGTGGTAGTTAGCATGCTAGCCTGGCTAGTTGTCTATACCTCAGCGGAGGATCTGTCCTCATTCGGGGCTTTCCTCCGCCGCTCCGTCAACGGCATCCGCCGTCCAACAGATCCGTCTGGCAGACTCCAACAATTGGAACCGTCTATACCGAGTCTCCCGTTAACACCGGACACCTATGTGACGGACGGTCTGATCGAGTAGCAGTTCACATTCAACTGGGATCTGTGTGAAAGACGTTTTCTTCTACGTAAGGTAGGAGCTTCTGGAGCACTCTGCTGCCCCCTACCAATCACTACCGACCAGCGTTGCCCGATGGGAGTTGTAGTATTACCATACCAGAGGCTCATATTCTTTCTTATTTTGAGTAAAATTATCGTACGCATCAAATATGTTTATGATTGCTGTTAGTGCTTAGCTGTGTCTCCGACTACTACCGTACAAAACAAATTTACTTTTTCCTAACAGTTGGACACTATAGTCGCTGATAGCAAAGTCTCTCTGAGTGGAGTGAAGGCGGAGCTCCACCCCAATTAACAACTGTCAATCAGATCACATCACAAGGACATTTTTTTTTTTTTTAGACACACAACAACAAAACAAGATACACACACATTACATTCGGTTATGAGAAGGGGTGTAACCCAAATTATGGATCGATTGCCGTAGGTAAGAGTTAAAACAAATTAAAGATTATTTATGTTTCAGTGACTTCAAATACAAACTGAACTTTTTTTTTTTTTTTAAACAACCATTTTGGGAGGTGATCTGAGAAATTTGCTTTTATGTATGACAAGTTTTGCAAGACAGAGAATAATGTTCCAAGATATTTACTCAGCTTTGTCCGTAAATTACACCAAATGTTAAAATCTTCGGAAATGGTGGGCAACGATGGAATTTTTAGTTTTGGTCCATCAATAAACGTCCAACCAAAAGGATTGTACAACATCGCAGGAAAACAATAGATGGTCTGTGGACTCTGTGTCATTATCACACAATGAGCATTTATTATAATTAATATTAAAACGTAATCTTAATAATTGTTTAGAGGGATATATGTTGTTTGTGATTTGAAGGGGGTTCCTTTGGCCTTGGGGGATATGGGCACTTAAATACGGATATTTTAAGTGCATTGTTCTTAATTTGTAAATGGAATCTTTGTATAATTTTTTTTAGATGTCATTTTTGTTTTGTTTTCCAGGAAATAATTATTCCCTAAGACAATTTCGTATAAAATAATTGGTACAATTTTTGGTCCTATATAAAAATCCCTTGAATTGTGAGTTTTGTTAATTGAGGACACACGGGTTGGTATACAATGTTTTTCATTAGAAACAGGAATTGTTGTGGAAGTGCTTTGTGTTATTAAATTAATTTTGATTCCGAAGGTTTCAAACTATGCTTAGTACAATATTGATTATAATCCATTAATCTGTCAGTCTCATACATTAAGTCTGCAATAGACCAAATATTCTTCTCTTACCAATAACTATAAAATAAAGATTGTTTGCCACTTTAATGTGGAGTAACTGTCTTTAATCATTTTTTAAATATTAAGTGACTGGTTTTGTTTTGGGTTAATAGTAAGGTGGATACACAGTTATTTAATTTCTGGCTTTATAGGACTATTACAAACATTTTTTAATGGTGTGTCATGTATTGCAAGTAGTTCACATTTTTTAAGATTTAAGTTCAACCCTGAAGGATTTCCCATCTAGATACAGGTGTTCAAAGATCTTTATGGCTTTAAATTTCTAAAATCAATAATTGTTTTTTTGGCAGTAGTTGTTTTAATAGATTAGAGCAGTTGTTCTCAAACTCCTGCTGCCTGTCTGATGTCTGCCCAGCATTTTTTGTGTGCTGTTCAGCCCAGTGTGACCAAAATTTTTGGATTGAGAATTTTCCCTTTAACAACCGTAGATGGAAGATAGGAAATTAGATAAGCACTTAAGGAAGTTGTTGGGAGTCCCTCCTGGCTCTAGCTCAATCGGCCTAAACATAAGAGCTGGCCAACTGCAGCTACCTCTGTCCTCACTAGCAGAGGAGTTCATGGTGACCAGGTAGAGGCTCACCCTGACTTACCGTGACTCCAGATACAAACACGTCAGAGAAGCTGGCATTACAGTGAGATCTTGTCAGAAATGGGCAATCAGCGACACTATACAAGAATGCCAAGGGAGGAGAAGGGCTGACAAAAGGTTGGGATCGGCAGCCGACAGAGCCTCCTGTCAGTTATGGCATAACAGAGGAGAGTTGAGCTGGAAGCCAGGAGGAGAGGGGCAGTACTGCTAACCGGCCAACCAGGTTGTTGTGATTAAGGGGGTGAAACACTCGATGAAGGTTGGAGACAACCTGAAGACCTCTTCTCCAGGCCAAAGCTACAACTAGACTAGCCATGATTAGACTAGTTTTGAGTTGGCATCCTGGAAGTGAATGTAAGTCTAGTCCAAATGGGAACAAGAAGAATTGCGACTACTTCCCCAATATAATAACTGATAGGTAATTACTTATTGGTTGGTTTGACACTTGAATTTGCATTGATAAATGCTATTCCAACTTTATTATTTTCTGTTCTTGAGTCATCAGTGTATATTTTAAGAAATTCCTCAGTGTTTTTCTACAAATCAATAAACTGGGTTTTTGTCTGTATTTGTCATTTCCTTTTCTAGAAGGTGTCGGCCTACCTCCAACATGCTCAAATAACCAGTGTGGAATTACAGAGAGATGCTATCCCTATTTCACCGACCGCATTCTCTGTGTAGATGTTTCTGCTTCTATTGACAAGGTAGCAGCACTTCATTGGTAGGGGGGCTTGTTTTATTGCCCTTTAGGTGTGTTCAGTATGTAAGCGCTAGTTGAGTCCTTATGAGATCTGTTCTATTTGGTACAGCTGAAACCAGGGTAGATTTCAATGCGCTACAGTACAGTTGAAGTGCTTAATATTATTGTGAATCTAGCTATTTTAGTTGTGTATATGATGAAGATAGGTATGCGCCCATAATCCAGAACTGACCTTATTAGCACTCTGTATATAAATTTCAGTGATAGACAGTTAGCTCCCCGCTCTCTGCTTCTCAAACATCTCATGATGTTCTTTTCCTTTTTTTTTAAACATTTTTCACAAGTTTTCCTTATATGGATTTGCAAGGTAAGTTTCTTGCAAAACAGTATACCAAGATAAAAAACACTAGGAGAAACCATCTGACTTTTGTTTTCGATACTTTAAATACATTATGCGAATATTACTTACAAATCTTTACTGAAGTAACTTTTTTGGATGCAGTTCCTTTTGTAGCAGAGTATATACACAGTATTAGTATTTTTTTTAATAAATGCCTTTATCTGTCTTTACCTTGTAGCACTTTGAGATTTAATCTTGATGAGTTGTTCCACACTCTGAACACAAGATGGCGGCAACACCCTTAAACAGTTCTGCAGACTCTATTAAAACCGGAAGAGGTTGTGAAGGAGCGGTGTAAACAATCAGATACAGTCTCTTTGGTTTAAACCGTGTTAAATAAGAAGATGTTGATCCTCAGCAGACGAGCCCTTGATAGGATTTACTCGGTGGTACGTCAACTAACTCCTATCCTAACTTCTGTTAGATTTTAACTAAAGCCAACTGCGCTGTTAGCCTCTAACGGCTAGCTAGCATCCAGCAAGCTATTTAGACCACACGGGAACGCTTTTACTAAAATAATTCCTTGGCTTCATGGCTTTACACCATGTTTAATTATAGATCAGGTAGCTATCTACATGTTAAATCTAATGGAATCACATTTTTAACCAGCGCGTGCAGCGGTTACCATGGGAACGAGGTTTCGACGGTTGAACAGTCATGTGACTTTGCGTCTATCAGTTTTTTTTGCATCAAATAACAAAATATTATAAGCAAATTAAAAAAAGGTCTTATTATCATTACCTTTTTATTGTATTCGCTTTAAACAAATTAGAAATATTTTGTCATAAAATGCCAATATGATATAATATATTATTATAATATATTTTGATTTAGTGTATTAGCAGTAACCCGCTGGTCTCAATTCCATTTAATCTCAATTTGAGGTTCATTAAAGCCACATCTGGACAATCAAAAGGGAGCTA
Source organism: Lophius piscatorius (assembly GCA_009660295.1). Classification (NCBI taxonomy): domain Eukaryota; kingdom Metazoa; phylum Chordata; class Actinopteri; order Lophiiformes; family Lophiidae; genus Lophius; species Lophius piscatorius. Next base: position 32,950 of record VRLP01002212.1, on the reverse strand, counting down.
TGTCTGACATCATTGGCTTTCTGTATCTCAGCTCCTGTTGGCTGTTGTCATCTTGTCCTGGGCTTACGTCATCTACGCCAGCAGGATCGCATCCCATTGGCTGCTGGAGAGGAGGACCGCCTATCTCCAGGAAGACTGATAGCACACAGGACCACTAATACAGGTGATTATTGACAAACAAGCTATGGTCGCCGAAAATAACCCAAGTAACATAACATACAAAAATTGAATGATGATTTAATCTATTGAACCGAAAATGTTCTCTCACACCAACTGACCTGTGTGAGAGAGGCTCTGTCCCTGAACGTCCTAAAAAGTCACAAACTGTATTAATAACTGGTTCTGGACCAGAATCACCCTGACTTGATCACTACCAGTCACATCTTAACTTATATAAAACAACTCAAGATGCCAGAAGTTGAATCCTATAACTTACCAGTCCTATAACTCACCAGTAGCACACTTTGCCAAAATCAACAAATTTCAGAACCTTCAGAAGGTGATTGACATTGGTCTGTTAAGGGTTCCAAAGCTATTGGCAGAAGGAAGGAAGCCATAGAGAGTCTTCACAGAAATAGTCCACCTTCCTACACTCCCCAAGAGCACAGTGAAGGGTCCTTCAGGAAGTCATAGAAAGATCCAAAGAAAAGATCAGAGAATATGTAAGCCTTTCCACCTCAATATAAGGGTCTGGGGTTATGGCTCCAGCATTCCAAAGATACTCGGCTAAAATGGTATCATGACCCACAGAGCTGTGGGAGAATCTTCTACGGCTCATAAACACTCAAACGGGCCTGCACTAAAGCAGTTCTATAAAGAAGAGTGGACTGAAATTCCTCCACCGTGGTCTCAGAGACCAATGTCTGGTTGTTGCTTCTAAAGGTTGTTCCCATCTAAAATGTGTATTTTGTCATTCCTCCGGTCTTTCTCAGTTAACTGTGAGATCCAGACAGGAGAAGAGATCATCAGTGGTGTCTCTGACCCCTCCCATTTATCGGGGCTTGGAACCGGCGCTAGAAGTCCAGTGGCTTCTGACCTCTTTGTGGGGTTGTATTAATTTAATGAATGATATATGAATAAAAAATAATTAACATTTATTAGTACCCATATAATATTAATTATATTTTATTCAACGGGATAAAATGTAAATCAGATAATATATATATTATAATCAAATATTTAATAATGGCACTACATGCCACTTAAATATTTTCAAATGTTTTACTGCCGTGTTGACTTACTGTTACGCATCCTATAAATTTTGTGTTTAATCAGTTATTATATATAAAGTTCAGGTGAACAAAACACATATATTTAATCGATTCAATTATTTTATTCAATATCTCTCTGTGGTTAATACACTTAATTATGTTTTCTTTCACAGTGAAACTCAACATTATAGAAAGACGTTACATTAAATGCAGCTATTTCACCTCATTTAGTTACATCAGATTGATAGTTTTTGTTTAATTAAAACCCTTGGATTGGAATATTTTAGAGTGTTTTATTTATTTATTTATTTTTATCTAATTGCTGAAACCTGATAATGTAAATCCTCTTTATTTTCATGTGTATGTTTCTTTCTGGTCTGGTGTTGAATGAATGCCAGATCATCCTGATGTATTCAGTGATTAAACACAGGAGTTGTTTTGATCATGGAAACCTTTTGATTTCCTCTCAGATGTAAATGTTGTCTCTCTGAGAGACTGGAGGAGAGTGGGTGAGCGAGCCTAAGGGTGACTCAGAAGAGAGAGTGGGAGAGGGAGAGGGGAGCACCCATTCTATTATAAACCACTTCAGATCCTATGAGTCTCATCTGTAATTAAAACATCACCCTTTCATCCTCTACGAGAGCTTTCGAGAGATAGTGTGTGTGTGTGTGTGTGTGTGTGTGTGTGTGTGTGTGTGTGAGTGTGAGAGTGTGAGAGAGAGAGAGACCTCCTGTCACAAATACTCCTCTCTGTTAAAGCAGTAAAAACAAAATCCTTTCTTTTGGTTAATGCCGATAACTCATTTATTTACACTATAACTATTTCTGCTGGGTGAAAGTAGCCCAGTTAGAATTATTTTGTTAACCCGGGTATAGTTCTTAAACACCATGGGTGGTTTTAATCTGAGCAGCATCAGCACAGCCTTTTTTTGAGGTATAACCACTGCGTAAGAATCCACTCTCTTAAAGCCTGTCCTTCTGTACGTCATGCTTATCTGAAACTATATCATGACTGATCCCTCTAGAAAACTATTAAATGAGAATCACCATTCACAAATATCATTTCCTGCATAAGTGAATGCTATAAATGTAATATTTGGTGACTAAAACTAATCATCCTCATCTTCATCCATCCATCTGTCATGACGTGACATTTCAGCGTTGACTTAGCATCATATTCTGTTAACAATATATCTGCAGGCTTAGGTAACACAGGTTAACGTTAACCCGGTCATCTAAGTCTTGTAAACAGCTGAATAGTCAATGAGTTAATGAGTAAATATACTAAAACTGAATAAATCAAATATACCCTTACTGCTTGATTTCTAAGTTGCGCTTGTTGTATTTCAGATGAAGCATCTAATCGATTACTTCCGACCAAAGAAGAGGCTGAGTGGAGTCAGCAGTCTAGTACATCTCAGCATGGACGAGGACACGACGCTTCAACTCCTCCCTTCAATCAAGAAAAACCTGAAGCTGGACTTGGAACATCCCAGAGTTCAGTCAGCAGACTCATATTTGAATCTGTGGTTGATGATGTTCAGTCTTTCTCCTTGGTTGAGCAGCCTTCATTCAAAAAAGCTCCTAGAGGGAATCAGTGGTGGCAGAAGACCGACACCTGATTTGTTAAAGAATGCATTGTGTGATATTAATTAATGTATTATCTAGAAATTATTTGCTAACCTTTTTTGTAAAAGAAGCTTTTATTTATGTTTTTGTAAAATATACTTTTATATCAGCCCACACTTTAATTTTGATTCTATAAGATTACTGCCTGAATTGGATTTATGCTTTTCATTTTCTTTCATTCGTTCGTTTGTTATTTATTTTATTTTTTTTGATTCAGTATGTGGACACCCCGGATTTGTTCCAGAAAATAATGTGGGTGCTTTTAATTTATGAACTAAAACAGAGTATTTTCTGTTTACCTTGTCAAAGGGGAACATTTGATTTTTGCACAATATTCCTTGACGATATACAACAGTATGTGGTCTTGTGTTATGGACTTTAATAATTGTGCTGTGAGTCTAAAGTACTGCCTGAATGTTTCTTTTAAAAACACACTGAGCAGAGGAAACACCTTTTATGTTCTCTTGTCTTTATTTAAACATTTGGTACTAAAGTCATCCAAAAGTAGCTGAAAGTAATCAAGTTACATCACTTTTATTTTATGATACTTCTGATTACATTACTGATAAGATTTTCTAACTAGCAACTATAACGGATACAATTTTCTAATGAAACCCTCCCAACCCAGTATATCTGTTTTGTATTTTCACTCTCGGCTTTATTTTTGATGGTAGAAAATCAGCAGAATATCACGATCCGATGTTAACAGTAAAGATTAATTCATTTCAGAGGTAAGTTTGAGCACAACTCTTCCACTAAACACTGAAAACACTAACTTTTTATTACACTTCACATGACTAGCATAGAACAGTTTGCACTAAAGTGGTGAGTAATGGTGAGTGGATGGGAGAATAAAAACTGTAAAAAGACTTAAATGAAAAAGAAATATATCTGTTCTTTGTTTTGAAGGTGAACTATTCCTTTAAGAGCAAGTGAAGGTGTGAGCACACATTTTTAAAGACATCTTCAAGCATCGCTGGTACAATGCATCATGTCACAGGCTGTTCACATAGCATCACATGATTAACTCAGGACATATCGTCGTTCAGAAACCCTGGAAGTTCTCCGTCTCTCTCCGCCTCCGTCTCCATGGTGATGCGTCTGGTAGTCTTGGTGGTGGGGTCCAAGTCTTCACAAACCAGAGAGGTCTTCTTGCCCTCCAGCCAGTAGGTCACCATGTCTCCTTTCCCCTGTGGGACAGATCCAGTGTCAGCGGCCCAGTGTTCCCCATATCCCTATTATTCCCAATGTCCCTAATGTTTCAAGTGTTCCATATGTTTCCTGTGTCCCTTGTATTCCTAATGCCCCTTGTGTTTCCACTGATGCCATTGTTCCTAATGTTCTCTGTCACCTGTTTCCCTAATGTTCCCATTGTCCGTAATCTTTCCATTGTTCACTTATTACCTGTGTCCATGAAATGTCCATGAAATGTCCATGAAATGTCCAGTGTTGGCGATAATCACAGTGATCCCAGAGTAACAATGTTTCTAATGTTCCTAGTGCTGCCCATTACCCGTGTCCCTAATATTTCCAGTGATCCCATTGGTTCATATTGCTTCAACATTTGTTCTCAGTTGTCCCACTGTTCCCAATATTCCTTGTTTTCACACTGTTCCCAGTGTCCCTCATATTCCCATTTTATCCTTTTACCTGTATCGCTAATATTCCAAGTGTCCCCAATGTTCTTACTTTTCCCAGTTTTCCCTGAGTCCCTAATGTGCAGATCGTTCCCCGTCTATCCCATTACCTGTGTCCCTGATATTACCAGTGTCCAGGTTAACGACAGCAGAAGATCTCACCTTGATCTGCAGGGTTCCTCTGCACTCCAGCATGTAGCTGCCAATCTCCTCCAGCAGGTTAAAGGTACTAGAGCTACACTGGATCTTCAGGGCTGGACACACAAGGTTATAGGTCAATAAAAGGACATTCCAACAAAAACCATTCCTTTATTCCTTAATTATGTGTAACCACCTGTTTTGTCCAGCCTAGGAGAAGGCAACAAAAAAAATCCAAAAACCTTGTGCTAGTCATTCTGTTGAAAATATGTAGCATTTATAGATATTTTCTTCATGAAGAGATGTGTACTAGAAGTGTACTAGTCCCAAATCAAGGTTTAAACATCCAGAGTTAAGCTGCGGACTCGTCTCACATGTACTGTCTCCTGCAGATACCTGACTGACCCAGGCTAGTGGACTCCATCCTGGACGCTGTGTTGACGGTGTCTCCAAACAGACAGTAACGAGGCATTTTGGTCCCGACCACACCTGCCACCACCGGACCTAAAGAAAGACAACCAGGAGTTAAACCCAGCTCAGCTGAACAAGGTCTAGTTTTGTTTTAGAGTCTTTGTACCCGAATGGATCCCAGCTCGTATTTGCAGCTGTGTTTTATGTCTGTGGGGGATACAGAACGTCCGGCAGACGCCAACCAGATCCAGCGCCATGCTGGCGATCTCTGAGGCGTGGAGGATCCCGTTCTCCCGAGGAACACCGGAGACCACCATGTCTACAGGGAAAAAAAGTTGAAAATTAAAAGAAAAACAATTATTATAATAAATATATAAACATTAAGTTATAAGAGAAACTGACTGAAATATAGAAACTGACTAAAATGTAGACCAATAAGTAGCAAAATAAAATATAGAGATAAATGGATTTAGTTAAAAGCCTGACTTAAAAGATGAGCCTTGGCCTTGATTTGAAAAACCTCAACGCGTTTCAACAGTTAAAGTCAAACTTTGTGGAGACTCACAGGCGTCTCCAATGGTTTCCACCTTGTAAACGTCGTAGTTGTCAATGATGTCATCAAAGGTGGTGTAGAGCTTGTTTAGGAAGTCCACTACCTGGTAGGGGGTGCTGCTGGAGGAGAGTTGGGTGAAACCCACGATGTCACTGTAGATGAAAAACCCCAAGACTTTTGTTTTCTCCCATGATCAAAACCAGGGTTGGTTCTGGCCATACTGGACCCCGACTGATCGACACATATGAATTGAAGGTAAGGTTTGGGGAAAAAATTGGGTCATGTTTGTTTTATTTTTGTTTATTGCTTTGCCATCGCTCGCATCAGAGGTTCACGATTAGACGTCGGCCTCTAAAAGCGTGTTCTCTGGCATTCCACATGTAGATTTAAACAAGTCCTGTCCATCTTACCTAAAGAAGATGCTGGCGCCGACATAACTCTGAGCCTGTAATGGTTTCCCCTGCCGAAGGTCGTCAGCCACCTGTTTAGGAAGCATACCTGCAATGCAGACATTTTGATTTCATTCAAGCGTCAAACACTGGAGGAGGCCTCAGCAGATGAACCAGGATCTGTTTTCAGAGCTCAGTGGAGGTTTTACTGCTCATGTCCGACCATCATCTTCACACAGTGTCCTCAGCTTTTCAGTAACAAATGTTCCTATCCCCCATCTGTTCGCCCAGAAGGGAGATGGTCTTGGCACAGGAAGTGGGAACCCCTGACAAACTCAATCCTGGTCTAAAGTCAACGCTGCAGGATTTTCATTGATATTAAAGATACGCCAACAGAGGTGTCTTCACCAGGCACTCATGAATATTTCAAACACTGAAGAGAACCTGTGGCGTCTTGTGCCTCACTCTGAGAACAGACCAGTAGAGACAATAATATATAGCTGTAGTCCCAGAAACCACCGTTTCAGAACCGCAGTCTCAGGACTGCCATCGCAAAGCCCTTATGGTGCTGGTTGGAACGCGGCTATAGGGTTAGTGAAAAACTAAGGGTCCTGAAGCTACAGTCCTGAAACTGCTGTCTCTAGGAATGCAGTCAGCTCTCTTGTTGAGTTCACACCAAATCCACTGAAAATCCTTCACAATAAGATACAAACTCAATAAGAAGCTGAAAGTTATCCAATTTGTCACTGAATTTGAAATTCTTCAAAATTCTCCAAACATCACAAGTTGATGAAGTGGAGGAGGAGGTCATCGGAACTGTCCGACTCTGCCTCAAGATAATGTTGTGAGCTCAGACACGGCCGCATTTGGTTTGAAGACATACTGTATCTGTGATGTCACAATAACTGTGTGTACTCTGTTTCCCACAGGGAGATTGTGGTAAGAAAAAAACCTCTCCAAATTTGAATAATTCTACCTCGCTGTATGAACTACCCTCTAACCACGTTTTATCAAAATCCATCATATTTGTCTAGTGATTTTTGGTTTAACAAACATACAAAATGAAAAAAAAACACTGATGGATCCAAAAATGAGGTAAGAATAATTTTGACAATCACGGATTTCTGTTACAACAGAAGAATTATTTATGGGAGAGTTTCATCTGCATAGAGGCTTAAAGATGGCTAATGTTAGTTCGTCTGTAGCTACTGCTGCTGTTACTGTTAGCCTTAAACCTAACCCAGCTAGCCCGCTATGCTAGCTGAGGTGTCGTACTGTACAGCAGCCGATCAGTCCTCTGCTTCTCGTGCATCAGATCTTGAGTCCTCTCAGCCACCAACACCTCCAGGTGTTTGCTGTACTTCTCCATCTGAAACACAGTCAAACCTTCATACAGTCTCTCCTCACCTCCAGCCTGACTGAATGTTTGTAGCCTCTCCTAAACACCTGAAGAAATAATTACTCCAGACTCTTTAGCCTCTAGGCTAGTAATGTTAGCCTAGCCTATCAAACCCCATCTGAGGAGGGAAAAGATGAAAACACTTTAGCTTCGAAGCTAATAGTAAAAGTCTAGCCTAGCATCTGAAGAAGGCATACAAGATCGAACGCATGGATTACTGGAATGAATTCACCGTAATAATGAGTCAACTTTACTCAAAAAAGAGGAAAGAGATTTCATTGAAGTTTCCAGGTAAAATACATCATCACATTCATAAAAATATTAAATTCAGTAACTATTATGTTAGCATGTATTCAGTGATGGTCGGGACAGTGCAAAATGCTAACATACTGGTATCTACACGGGAAATTTATTTTTCTCCATCTTCACCATCTTACTTTAGCCCACTAGCATATTAGCATACCAGTTGTATAGTTTCTGATGACATCTAGCGGTATTTCCACATCTTCCTCAGATGGATGGATACTAATGCCTTTAGTTTGGATTCTACAGTTTAAGGATTTAGCAAAGAAACCATGTTTCTTTTTAGGTTAGTGTAATTTCTCTTTTCCTCAACACAAGCTTCTTTTAGAGACCGACTTTTATTATTTGTTTATTTATTTAAAAAAAAAAAAATCCCTTCTTTCTAGTTTCTATTTGAGGCCTGTTTTTTTTCTAATATATGTCAATTGAACATTAATTCAATTGTATTAATGGAAATTATTAAATGTATTTGATGAAATAACAAAGAATTTTAAAATAAATTAGATAAAATGAAATTGAGTGGTTTCACATTTAAAGAAAGATTTCTTACCAGGTTCATCATCAGATCCACTGGACTGACTTTGATCGGGTTGATGCGATGAACAAACTTCTTGATCTGTTCAAAGGTGGGTCGATGGGCAGGGTTTTGAGAACGACAGCGCCGGATCAGCTATGGAATCAAATTTGGAACCAAAAAAAAAACACTAGAAGAAGTAAGAGTCACTGATGATGAAGAAACTTATGGGCATAAAAAAAACGGATGCATGAGCTAATGAGCTCATGTTAGCGCTGTTCCTCTTTCCCCACAAAAATATAATAAAGCTACTTAAATTTTGAAAAACAAGCGTTGAACAGATAAGCAAATGTTTGTTTTTGATGCCACCAAATTCATGAATCAAATTATAATAAATAAATAAATTATTATTTCAGAAACAAGCTCATTATATGCATAGACTTTATTTTAAGTAACAGGGCAACCATGTCAATTCAGCTTGTTAGCCTGCTACCATTTTCTTGGTAGCTTGTGGATTTTTGTACATTTTACAATTAGCTAATGTTAGTTACGATAGCTGTAATCAACTAATGTTAGCGTTGACAGCTGGATAGAGGTATCATTAGCTATAATAGCAGAAATAAGCTACCAATAGAGATGATAGTTAACATCAGCTAACTTTTGCAGTGATGGCTAACATTTCAGCTTTTGTTATCATAACTTAGTTAAGCTATGAAAACAAAAGATTAGCTACTAAAAAGGCTACTTGATTTAATGAAGTTGTCCATCTGACTTGATTAAAAATATAATAGCAACTGTCATTTGTGAAGGGATTGTTTTGATGTGAATCGGTATCGAAGGACCACCATAACTGTGTTTGAACTCCTAGAAGTAGCTGGAATGGTACCCAATTCTACTCACAACAATTCAGAACGTTCTTCCATAACAACTTTAAATGTAAACAAATAAAATAATGAAATTAGCATCTCCAAACTTTATCTGTAGCACATGTCTATCCGGTTAGCTACACACACCTCTACGTAGTCTGCTGGACAGGGGCAGGTGTTGTCAGGTTTACTGGAAATCAGCTCTGGTAGAGGATGACACCAGGCGCTTTCCACATTCGTGTCTTCTGCCTAAAAAGATGGTAATTTATTTCTTTATTTAACTGGAAAAAGAAGGCAACATGCGTTAAATGTGAACAACAATCAACCGATTCTGTCACAGAAATGAGGGTTTCAGGACAGTCAGCCAGTCTGACTTACTGGGACGGGATCGCTGCGGGTGGCGACTTCAAGCAAAATGACAGAATAACTGTGAAAACAGAGGTTGAAGTATGAGGAGCACTGGCAGCGAAAGCCCCCACTGTACGACCCAGGTATAATCTCCTTGTTCGATACCTGAAGACGTCTCCGGCCAGAGTTGGCTCAATGTTGGAGTTCTTAAATTCGGGTGGCATGTACACCTCCAAGAGTATCTGCTGATAGGATGTAAGATGCTCCACCCCCTCATCCCTGCGATACGTCCTCAGGCTGTAATCTGATTGGAGAGGCCACATGTCATTCAACAGATAATTCATTGGGATTTATCTGTTCAGGATTTAATCAGCATTTTTGAAAGCCAGATAAGACCCACCCGGGCGGCTAAGCTATAGCTTTTAGCTTGTGGCCCCTGGATCAAAGGATGGCTTCTCGCCACTGGAAATGATGTAACCTTGTAATGGCTGGCCATGATTTAAGTTGATGGCTAGTGGCTATGATGTTAACTACTAGCTACTCGCTAATATGTTAGCTATTAATCACTGGCTAAGATTTTAGCTACTAGCTACTAGCAAACGTCTTAACTGCAAAGGTTTTAGCTACTAGCCATTAACTTAGTTGTAAACTGCTACCAGCTGGACGTGGTTAGAGTTAATGGCTAGTAACTATGATCTTACTTACTAGCTACTGGCTGAGATGTTTACTACTGGTGACGGCTATGATGTTAGCTACTAGCCACTGGCAAATATATAAACTAGACACTGGTGTGATTTAAGTTAACATCTGGTGGCTAAAGATGTTAACTAATTGCTACTGGCAAACAACTTTACCACTAGCCACTGGCAGAGATTTTAGCTACCAAACATTGGCTAAGATGTTATCTGGTAGCCACAGGCTTCAATGATAATAGCTAGTGTAATACAGCATCTACTGCTACCTGTTATTTTGCAGACCCAACGATCGTCTAAGACACAGTTGAATGACTTGAGTCGGCCATGACAAATCCGGTGCTGGTGAAGGTATGACATTCCTCTGGCAATATCTGTGGCGAACGAAAACCTGGCAGAAGGTCAAAAACCAAATAGTTTATTATCCCAAACCTAATGATTTATTCACTGTGTGTGTGATTGTGTGTGTGTGTGTGTGTGTGTGTGTGTGTGTGTGCATGCATCTGCACGTGTGTGTGTGTGAGAGAGACTACCTGAAACCCCAATTCAATGGGATGTCCTCGTTAAGAAGAACGTCATTAAGGCTTCCTTTGGGACAGTACTCCGTCACAATGGCAACATTAGGGACCTCCACACACCCGCCAATGAACTTACACAGGTTGGGGTGATCAAGCTCCCTGAGGTGGAGTCAAAACGTTTGATGAGTGCCATGTCAGATGAGGAATAGTGAGTGTATGAGTGTGTATATCACCTGACTTGTTTGACTTCCTCTCTGATGGTTTTGGACAAAGAGAAGGTTTTGGTTTGAATCTTTTTGATGGCCACTGTCCTGCCGTCACTGGGTGAGAAAATGAACATAGTTTCATCTCTCTCCATCTTGAAAGACCTTTTCTTAGACTCTAGAACTACAAACATGACGGCACAGTCTGTTGACCTATTTCTTAAGGTCTGAGTGAACTGTATTTTGGTGGGACTCAATCTGACTTTTGATAAATATAGCGTACTATATCCCATTGCAGGTGAATGGGGTTTTCCTCGTCCCTGCCTGTCCTGTATAGGAGCTGAGGGCCGTCACACAGCTGGTGTTGCTATCGCTGTTCCCAACCGGGACGCTCATCATGCTGCCCATGGTCATACGAGCACCCTGATCTGAAAAGACAAGAAATGTAAAAAAGGTTTTTTTTGCTGACCACTACCAACGTTTGGGTCATTTATGAGAGGAAATATATCTCCAGGCCAGCAGGGGCAGTAGTCAGAAGAAAATGTGTAGATGTGGTTAAGCTTCCACCTGGAGCCGACTTGTTCAAGAGATCCTGTTTGATGAACTGATTAGTGTCATCTTGTGTGATAAATATAGTTAGGTGTCGTCTGCGTAAAAACGTATTTTATGGTGTTTTATGATAGTATTATCTAAACAAAGTTGATAAATTCCATTCCTTCTCAATGGACATCTTGGCACAAAGATGCCTATTTTGACCTGGTGTATTATGTTGTAACTCCATCAAGTTTCAATCAGATTCAAAATTATCAAGATTTATCAACGTTTTGGACCGAGTGGACTCTCCTTAAGTGGTACCTGTGATGGTTGCATGCTATAAATTCTAATGACTTCATTTCTGCTCTCACTAGATTGTAACAGTTTCAACTCCTCACTCCATGCTTATAAAGACAAAGATCGTACAAATCCTCCAACAACCTTTCCTTTGTTGAGAAAACATTAATTGTCTTTATAAACATATTCAAATATTATAAATATTGGATATGGCACCTGAAGTGTATGTGTTTACTTAATCGGCCATTGGTTTGGATGCTACCTCATTACACCAGTGCATCTATGAACATTCCAAAAGGCTACTTTTGTTCTACTTAAATGTAACCTGAGCAAATGTTCATTGTCCATTTATTTAATTTATCTATTCAAACAACTGTGCACATAGTCTAGTGAATATGAATGAATGAATGTTGTTATGTAGTCTTCTTCATTCATTGGTTAGTCTTTAACTGTCTCATTTAATTGATTAATCAGTTTTTATTTACAAATTGAAATATATTTGACAGAACCCCTTCCCTTAGTTAAGGAACCATCTATTTGTTCAATCACATTGAGCATTATGATCCATCTTCCTATCATCAACTGTAGAAATACATCTCCTTACTCTTAGAGTGTAATATTTCTAATTTGTTTTGCATTACTGAACTCTATTATTTCTCTAATATGATTTATTTATTACAGTTGCTCATGGGCAATGGCAAGAGATAGTAATAAAAGTTTAGATATGTTTGAATCGGCATAAAACTAAAGGAATTCCATATTCAACCAGACCAGGCAGCCAGAGAGCTGGATAAAGCCCCTCCCTTCTCGATCTCTGAAAGTTATGAGGCACAAATAATTTCCTTTTGCTCTCTGTTTAGATCCAAAAACGTCCTACAAGTTTCGTTCTCTCCCATATTTTTAATCTTAATCTTTGTAATTTTCTTTAATAAAGCACATCCTTCTGATTTTCATCATGTCACAAATATAAGTTAAAATTAATATAATGAGAAGTTTTTGCATGTCTATCAGTTGGACTAGCTTCGTGCACATCGACTCTGAATCGAGCAGTGGTGATGAAGAGGCATCCAGTCCAAAGCCTAATGATCATCAAGCATATGCAAACACAGCTCTCCAACCATTGGTCAGTAAGTGACAGTGAACCCTTCAGTATTCCACCCCGAAGCCCGTTCTGGAAAGCAGGCCCGAACCCATGGTTCTGTTCAGACGATCCGACTTCACCACAGTAGTCATCAGCATGTCACCACATTCATTGCTCATAAGAGAGGCTGATTGAAACTGAAATCTAATAGATTTAACATCCTTCACCATGAATAGATAATCAAGAGCCGTATACTCCATGTACTTCCTTTCCATCACCATCCAGGACACTGGAGAAGGAGCTGCTCGGCAGAATAAAATAGGGGAGACCAAAGAGGAGGTTTCTGGACGTGGTGAGAGAGGACATGCAGGTGCTTGGAGTAACAGAGGCAGATGCAGGGATAAATGGCAACAGATGATTCATGGTGGTGAACCCGGAGGGGGACCGCTGAATGAAGATAAAGAGGAAGATTAGGTCAGTAAGCCTCTTTACAGCACCTTTTTTTATGGCAGTGAAGTCGATGATCCAGCTCTCATCCCACAGCAGCTTCTGTTTCTGGTACCTTAGCCACTGCAGGAGATTCATCCATTAGTTTTTAGCATGCTGTTAGCATTAACATTTGTTAGCAAGTGAAAAGTTCTCACCACCACAGTAACGACGAAGCACAGGCACAGCAGGCTGAGAGGCAAGCCAATGGCCAGCTTGGTCATCAGGGTCACTGGGCAATCACCGCAGTCAGCGGGGCAGGTGGAGCAAAGTTCTGCCCCCTCACATATGTCATCACCACACACTTAGAGAGGAGAAGAGAAATGGTCATATATGTAGGGGAGAGATAACGTTGATATCGCTGCACCTTCTCAACCAATTAACATATGCTTATATTATCCAGGGTTCCTCTTGTGCCTGAGAGAGAACCTACTCTGAAGCAAAGGCTAAAAGAATTCCTTACAAAAAATATAACAAACAAACTGAAAAGGTTCCGTCATGATCTATGGTTTCCCTAGTTGGGGTCCAAGTTGCAAGTCACTCCAAATATTCCCAGTTCCACCTAAAAAAAAGTACAAAATTTACCAAAAGCTGGTGTCCTAGTCATGTAGATTAAGAGTAAACTGGAGGTCGGCAATGGGATTGGAGCTGTGGTTCTGCAAATGCTGCAAAACTGTGATTCTAACTCCTGGGTTGAGATTATGAACAGATAAAACAGCCAAATATAAAAGTCTAGAGCTCAGAGGAGATCTGTTGCTCTGTCATGTTCTGGGTCTTTCCCCTGGGGAAGACCCAGAACTCTGTTGAGGGATTACATATCCCACCCTGACCATAGCAAGAAGATTTTGTTGCACCATTAGCACAAAATACACTACTCAAAAAAATAAAGGAGCATGTAATCATCACAGTGTAACTTGAAGTCAATCACACATCCTGGATATCAACCTGTTCAGCCAGGAAGCAATAAGGATTGCAAATTCATTTCACCTACTGTTTTTCAAATGCCACAGACAACATGTGGAAAGGAGAGGCATTAGCGAGACAAATGGAATATTATAATAATATTAAGGAATATTTTTGCAGGAGTTGGCCACAGACCATTTCCCACTCCTCATCCTTTCTGGCTGATTCTTGGCTAATTTAGCATTTTTCCAGTTCCATCGCCACTAGTGAAAACATGAGGCGTATCTGCAACCCACAGAAGTAGCTCAGTTAATGCAGCTCCTCCAGGATGGCACATCAAAATGCACTGTGGCCAGAAGGTTTGCTTTGTCTCCCAGCACAGTGTAAAGAACGTGGAGGAGATACCAGGAGACAGGCCAGTACACCAGGAGAGGTGAAGGGGGTCATAGGAAGGCAACAACCCAGCAGCAGCACCACTCTGAAACAGGAGGAACACTGCAAGGGCCCTACAAAATGATCTCAAACAGGCCCTCGTGTGCATGTTTCTGCCCAAGCCCAAGAAACAGAGTGGATGAGGGTGGCATGAGGGCCCAACGTTCACATCTGGGGCCTGTGCTCAAAGTCCGGCACTGTGCAGCCCAATTGGCATTTGCCAGAGGACACCAGAATTGGCAGATTCCTATTGGCGCCCTGTTCTCTTCACAGATGAGAGAAGGCTCACACTGAGGTCATGTGACAGACGTGAGAGATACTGGAGCCGCTGTGAAGAATGTTCTGCTGCCTGCAACATCCTCCAGCATGACCGGTTGGGCGTTGGGTCAGTGATGAACTGGGGAGGCATATCCTCGAGGGCCGCACAGACTTCCACGTGGTAGCCAGGGGTACCTTATCTGCTGTTTGGTACCGGGATGAGATCCTCAGACCCATTGTCAGACCGTATGCTGGTGCAGTGGGCCCTGGGTTCCTTTCTGGTTTAGACAATGCTCGGCCTCATTTGGCTGGAGTGTGTCAGCGGTTCCTGGATGACAAAAGTATTGATGCTAATGACTGGCCCGCCCGTTCCCCAGACCTTAATCGAATCGAGCACCTCTTGGACATCATGTATCGTTGCATCCACCGCCGCCACGTCGCAGCACAAAATGTCAAGGAGCTGACTGATACCCTGATCTAGTTCTGGGGGGAGACCATCTGTCATCTCATCAGGAGCATGCCTAGACGTTGTAGGGAGAGCATACAGGCACAGGGAGACAACCCACACTACTGAGCCACATTATGAGCTGTCTTGAGGAAATTCATGAAAGTTGGATCAGCCTGGGATCTAATTTTTCCACTTTGATTTTGAGTATGATTCTGAGTCCATACCTCAGTGGGTTAATGATTTGGGATCCATTGATCATTCTTATGTTATTTTGTTCTCAACAAATTACACTATGTAGTCAATTAAGACTTTCAACTGGAATATTTTATTCATCCAGAACTGGGACGTGTGATTTTAGTGTTCCATTTATTTCTTTTAGTAGTTGTAGATCCAGACATTCCCCGATGTCTTGACGGACAGATGAATAAAACACACCCTAAAACTACGTTTGTCCCCCTGTGATCACCAATGGTAGATGTTCGCGACCATTGTTGGTCTCATGACCCTTATGTTTGTCTTTGTTTTAGAAAAAATATAAGCAGATTGAACCCACCTACGGCAGGCTGCACAGTGCTCTGGGCCTCAAGAGCAACCTGCATCCGACCGACTCGTATGTGAGCAATGAGGGAGGTCACACCCACATGGCCCAGTACCACCTGCAAGATAGAGCAGCTGGTGTACTGGACAAAGATGTGAGGGTCAGCATTTATGGTGAGAGTAAATTAATTCAGCAAAATCACTTAAAATAATTAGTCCAAGAGTTAAAAAAGAAATATCTGTGAGATCAAGTGGAGGGTCATCGACGTACAAAAATATTCAACAAGAGACAACACACTTAGTGTTCCATCAGGGGACATTTGCGTATCATATGTTGTAGCTCGGTTGTGAGGAAGTCAGTGGTACATCCTAGCACTATCACTTAAGCTAATTCTCTTTAGAAGTTAAGCTAGTTCTACCCAACAGTTATTTTAAATAAAGCTTTGCCTGAATTACATACCCTAAATAAATTTGCAATGACTCCCCAATATTCTGGGTTGTTTTTGCCTAGCCTTAGTGTCTATCGATAGATAAGACTTAAAATAATTTATGTTCAGTGTCAGTAGCATTTTATCTGTCACTATGTATGAGTAATCTGTGATTTTACACAAAAAATACCAATATTTCTTTCCTCGCCGGATTTCTTTTAGATAAGAAAAGCCCATATCTTCATTATATTAGGGTAAAACATGAAAGGATAATCAATTAATTTTTCAAAGTTCATGTTATCTTACACATACATGTTATCGTGGGATAGGACCAGGAGAATTCTCCGTGGACATAGGTGGTCCCACCACCTATGTGAAAACAAGTAGAAGCCCGATGACGAGCCTTTTGAGAAGAATCACATCCAGCCACTATCGATTTAAACAAAGACAGAATCTATCCTCTCATCCCGAGCCTTCTTCTCTGTAACTCTTGTGTTTTAAACAAATTGGACAGGCAGAAAAATTGCCTCAAACCTGAATTCCATTTCATGGTGTAGAGACATCAGCATCAAGGAACAGGACCTTTTATTCCACTACCAGCTATTAGCTAACCCTACCACTTAAATGGAAGAAGTCTCACTGAAGCCGATCTCTTCTCCACAGCACCATCTGGTTACCATCAAGTAAGGTCTCCAGGACTTATCATGTCAGTAGACATTCTAAAAAGTACCTGAAGATTTCAATGTTATAAATGATGTTGACCTGATGTTGATCAAAGAATACCAATCTTCATATACTCCGCATGTGTGACAGTTGGATTGTTGTACTCTCAGCAGCGACACAATATACCAGGGGAGGCACCAGTCCTAAATAATTGAATTCAAATTTTTCTTAAAAGTGCTTAATCAATTTCATTTTCCCAAATATTTTGCTGGTCATAGTTTATTTTTCCTTCCTGTAAGTTGAACCATGATTTAAGACTCAAAACCTTCGTTTGGCCACAAAGTTTCTCCTGAGGTTTATGCGTCTTTCAATTATATTAGTGTATTATACCCCTCCATACCAAGCCGTGGTGAAGAGAGCACCAATCCGGACCAAAACTCACCGCTGTCATCATCGACCACATTATTGGATCATTTTTTTGAAAGACAGAAAGGAGGGAGGACAGTCTAATTTTTTAGAGATTAAACAGCTGTTGATTATTGATTGCTTGTAATGGTTGCTGGTGTTGTTGTGTGTTTGAGGTCCAGATTCAGCGGTCTGAGGGTGAAGTTGAAATGCTGCTGAATCCTTCTTACATTTGATGACCTTTTTTTTTTTTTGCTGGTATTCATATGATGATGTTGAACCTGGTTTGAACCACTTTTTCCACTAGATAAATGTTACTGTCTCTTTGAATATGCGCTGGTTTTGTAGTCTGTCCTGTATTTGTAGTGTTACTGGGATGTTAATACATGGCAGCATAATTGTAGAAGTATAGCGCTGAAGGCCCAGATGGAAATCCCATGGCTTGCCACTACTCAGTACCATGCTGGGGGTTCTAGTGGGATGGTCACAGAGAAGCAGACCTGGCCTTATGGTCTTCATCAGAGAACCCTTGTCTGAGTGACACACCCTACTGTTGGCATCATCCGTTCCCTACCAGCTTGTTCATGAAAAGGGGTTAATTGAATGACACTAATATCTCATTTTATTTATTTTATCTTTACCAAATCTAGAGTATCAACCTCAGATAGTCAGAATTCAATCACTTCTTTCTATCACCATTGACTTTTTCCAAGCACGAACAAGTCATCATTATCTCATTTATAAACATACACACGTTTTAATCTTTCATGCTTTCTGCATTACTATTTATTCATAATTATCTTTTATTATTTGCATCATCATTTATTCATATTTATCCTGCATGAGGAGTTTATTGTCAAATAAATATATATCCTATTTAACCCATGCAGTTGCCCTGTCTGTTATTTAATGAAGAGGAAATGAAGATCACTGTGAATGAGAATTTAAAACTCTCAGATATTTGACTGATTCATTTTGATCAATTAAAGAGTTTGATTGATCCAAATTACAATAACAAGTTTTTCAGTTTCTGCGTTGCACCCCTTTTATTTTTATGAGGTTCATATGGCAAATACTGCTACAACGGCCACCGGGGGACGATTAGTAAGGAGTGTCTCTGGATGCTTGGAACATTCCATTATTATCTGGCATCACATCCAATCAGAAAAGTTGGAGAAAAGAGATCTTCATGTTGTCTTTCTGGCCCTCAGCAATGCTTTTGGATCTATGCCCCACGAACTCCTGTTTACGGCCTTAGGTTTCTTCCATATCCTGGATGCCAACAGTTTAGGCTTAACCACCCCTGAGTTTACCACCTCTTGGCAACGCCTGGAAATTGGCATAATGGCATGGTGCACCATCTCACCCCTTGCTTTCACAATGGCAGTGGATTTCATAATCCGTGTCTCAAAATGGGTTGTGGGTGGAAACGGTTTTCCTCAGATCTGCTGCATCCTTCTATCAGAGCTTTCGTGATCGATATCACTACACTGACAACCACTTACCCGTGTACCAGGGGACTACTCAGAAAACAGGAGGACAGCTGGGCTCAGATGAAGATAAAACCATCCAAGTCACGGAGCATTTCAATGACAAGGGAGTGCTCTCTTACTTCAAATTCATCTGAGAGGACCCATCTCAACCGTATCAGAGCAGCCTGTCAAAAGCGTGGGAAGGTTGTATGACGTAAACTTAAAAGACATAGACCAGGTACAGCAACCGCGGAAGGGGGTCAGTAGTGGGATATGGGGTATCGACGACTCCTAGCTGCCTGGACGTCCAAAGACCTGGTGCTTGCAGTTTCTCATTCTACGTTGTGCCCCCTCACAATCTACATCAACAGTAAAAAACTGGTAAGAGGAGTAACAGGCCAATGGAGCCTTACCTCCATTGGCCTCAACGGTGATTGTGTTCTTAAACTGCGCCTCATCAGTCACACAGAGGAGTTAAAGTGTGCTAAGGCAAGACTTCAAATAACACTTAATGAATCCAGAGAACCTGAAGAAGCAGACCAGCCAGAACAGTGGAGGAGGAAGCGGCAGCTTTCATACATACTGACATCGGGGGGTATAGTCAACAAGGAAGAGGAGGCCTCGGGTTTACAGTTAGACGCCAAGCTTGGTACAGAGTCACAACCAACTCCAGACCATCAGCAGCATCCAACACACTGCACAAAACGGTCTTTGTCAGTGAGGGGGCTTAAGCAACCAGCAGCAGAACACCAATACCGGAGCAAGGCCAGCTTAACTTGGCCTATGATTTGGAGATGCTGGTAAATGTTGGACATAAAGAGACAAGACCACTGCTGGGGCCCCCAAGGTAGAAGATCAAGTTGACACATAGGGAGGTGTTTCTGGGATGCCAAAAAATAATGTTGAGCCCTCCAGTGACGTCATGGGCTCATCAACAAAACGTCAGGGAAGGAGGGTGCCCACTTTAAAACCCCATTTTGTCAACCCCTACAGTTAACTCTCTTGGAAGGTAAAAGATGACTACATCCTGTCCTGTGTTTCTGAAATCTGTCTTTATGATAGATAGTGAGAAAAATAGATGACTTTTCTTATGATTTTAACCTCAGTAAATGTTGCGATACCCCCCTCTTATCCAAATATGGTCACCTTGGCTACAACAAAACAAACATGGCAGAGAATGTAATGCAGAACATTCAGCTTCAAACTACCACGGGACTAATGGGCATCTTAAAAACTACCTACATTGGTCTGAGGCCATCCTGGTTTGGAGCCTCTAAAGAGAAACTTTGATAAATGTCAAGGATGAAATAGATGGGATTTTCTACCTTGGCTGTCCAATTGGTCTGGGTCATCTTCCCAGATGTGGAGATGGTGTGAGTGAAAATCTTGCCATCGTCAGGAATCCAGGGACCACAGATGGTCTGCGAAGCCTGAAAGTCAGTTAATTAAAAGGTAATTTTGCTAAATAAATGAAGAAATAAATATATTTATATGTAACAGGACCTGTTACGAATAAAGTGTTTTCCTAAAATAATGCAAATTTCTTTTACAACAAAAATAAGATTCCTGATAAAATTGCGTACCATGAATCCCAGAGGGCAAGAGTGGATGTTAGCGTGATGTATGCAGCAGTTTTCCAAATCAGCATCTTTCCAGTTTTCTGGACAGTCGTGATGTTCACAAAACCTCCTAGCTGTTTCCGCGTCCAAAATGGAACTAGATACACATCAGACCAGGATAAGATCAGGATCACATCCCAGCGAAATCCGGTCTAAAGTGAGGTCTCACCCTAAATCCAGAGTAACCATGACAACAGACCTGTGTGAGAAGATATGGTTCTCCACAGCCCATTGGTAGAAGGAGTCTTTAGCCGTGACAGAGTAGGTGACACTGAACACCTCACCGGTCTTCACCGTCTCTGGAGGACGGACAACCCAGGCCATCTCCAGACCTGGACCAGAACCAGAACAGAGAGATCCAATCCATAGATGTGAGACAAATCCTGAGTCTTGGTGATCTGGTAGGGTTCAGTACTGTTCCTGACGCAACCCTGCCCAATTTATTCGGGTCCGGTACGGACAGGTACCATGAAGGTGCTAAGAGTCTGCACGGGTCATAAACTCAATGATTATTTAATTTGTGTACTAAAAACAGTTTTTAATTGTCTATAGCTAATTTCTAACTATTAGCTCTATTTTATCCGTTAGTTGTGTGTTAATGGTTTGTTAGCTATCAACCACACTGTAACGCTTTATTTCCTATTAGCTGTCCGTCATGGGGTATTTGTTCTTTGCTCGTAGTTAATTTCTAGCTATCTGATAGTTTTTATGTTCATAGCCATGTGATAGCTGTCTTAAAGCTGCTTATAATTTGGTTGTCTGATATCCGTCAGTTGCCTCTTACAGAGTGTCTGCTCTTAGCTCTCATTATATGTTATATTTGTTTGTTAGCTGTGAGTTAGCAATGTGCAAGCTGTCTGTTAGCAATGTGTCAGCTCTTAGCCTTAGCTGCTGTTAGCTGTGTGTCAACTATGTATTAGCTGCAGTTAGTTGTTAGCTCTGTCTTAACCGTTTGCTGTGTGTTAGCTGTTAGGTGCAGTGAGCTGTGTGCTAGCTGAAGTTAGCTGTGGTTAGCTGTATGTTTTCTTCATGTTAGCTCTTAGATGGATGGTACATGTTCATGCTGAAGATCTAAAATATTTAAATCACCTAAAAAATAAAGCACTTCATGATTAAAGGTTTATCTCTCTAAAAACTGCGTTTCGCTGTAGTGTTTCTCAGACAGAAAGTAAATATTTGGTCACATGACCTCGACCTCTGACCTCCACAGGGTATCATGTTGGACTCGTTGGGTTCGACCAGAGGCCAGCAGTCGTACTCGCTGTTATCCAGATCATGCCAGCAGCTTGCAAGACCCACGTCGCAAACACATGCCTGTAAAGAATCCGATAATGATCCAGTACAGACATCATTGTTAGCGCCCAGCATCATAAAATAAGAGTCTGTCTCCATGGAGATGCTAAATAAGCATTTATTATTGTAGTATTTTACATCAATTGTTAGAAAAAAAACCCAACCATCTGGATTCATCTCATGAATTTAAATAATGCATTAACATAATTTAAAACCTATCTAGTTCTTTTAAATATCTAACTGATATGATGCATTTTAACATTTTAATAGCGATAAAAGAGAAATCCTTCCAAATAAAATCCACATCTGAGTCAGTATGAACGACCTTTCATACTAAAAAAAAAAGAAAGGAGTTTAATTTAGTTTTCTTTGTAATCTAAATAACAATTAAAAATTATAAAATGAAAATCCTAAATAATAAATAAATAATTTAGATTTTTTAAAATAAACAAATATAACTATTTAGTTTGATTTAATATATGTTTAGTGATCAAGAGGAGTTAAAATTACACCTACCCAGAGCAGAAAGAAAGTCCTCTTCATGTTGGATGGACAGACAGACAGGTAGGTATGTTTAGGACATCTGCAGCTGTAGGATGCAGACTGACTAATGAAGCTGGATGAGAGGAGAAGGGATGAAGACCGCCTGGACAGATTATGGGGTTCACTGCCCTCCAATGGTGACTTTTGTTACCGCACCAGTTTAAATCCATTAACCATAACATTATAACCACCTCCCCAATGCTGTGTACATCCCTCTTTTACAACCAAAACAGCTCTGTCTGGACGAGCTGACAGGTAACCATGGTAACCTAACATACATAAACATTTATTTTTTTATTTGTTTTGGTGCCAAAAATTAGGTTATACAATGTATTATGACATTTAAATAAATCTGTGCCAAAGTGAAAATATTAATCATCACAAGATGTTCAAAAGATTTTGTAAATGTATGTTTTCGGTACATTTGAGATCTACCAGGGATATTTCTGAGGAACTTCTGGGCCACCGTCTGTTTGGGTGAGCTTTTCCTTTTACCCGTTCAAAAATAGGTTAAATAGAGTGTGGTAATAAAATATTGCTACCTGTGTAGTTGTTATGGAATATTTCTACACTGTTATATTGTAACTTGTACTTGTAATATTGTATTTTCACCCCGTTTTACCCCTACTTGTAGATGTAGGCCTATTAGAGTGTTTCTACAATGTTATAGGCTGCTGCTACTTGTTTTTGTAATAGAGTATCTCAATTGTGATACTGATACTTGTACTTGGAATACATTCTCCAATTTTGTACTACTACTCATACATGATTATACTAGCAGTGGTTACTTTTTTTCAGAACTCAGGGTAAATTACAGGAGTAACGGCTGTTTACGGAGAACACTGGCACGCGCTTGGCCGTGACGTCACCACAGGTGGTCTGCTCCCGCCTTCACCGTCGCGCGAGACGACGGTGAAACGGTGGTGGAGTGAGCTACCGTTCGATGCTCGAACTTGCGGACTTCCAACGGTTTCTTTTTTTCCCCAAAACTTTGTGTTCCAAAGATTTGTTTACCCACAGTTCTGTTTTCATTCAAATTGATCCAACAATAAGAAACTGTTTTACTAAAGAAACGGGAAGTTTTCTTTTAACGCTTTGATCCTTTGATTTTTTTCTTTTTAACAAAATAACACGTATTTGAAGACAGTTTTACCTAGATATTATTAGACCGGACCGAACCGAACCGGTACCAAGAGGATTAACGAGAGTTGGACCGGACTGGTAAAGAGTGGATTGACCCGGGTCGTGGTTCCGTGGGGGGAGGACGATGCTGATTCGTGTCCTGGTTCTTGTGGTCTATATGTGGGGCCACAGCTTTGACAACAGGTCTGTTATCAACCGCATTTACTACAATGTATTTATTTAACAAATAATATCATATATATTGTATAAGCATCTCATATATATATATATTTATGTATATAAATATATTTCTTTAATATACATAAATGATTATATGATATATTTACAGAATATATATACAAATAGATAGATTATACTATTCATTTATAGCATACATAGTGTCATCCTACATATCATCTAGTCGTCTATACTGCCTCATTTAAATTAAATATGTTATATTGATTTATTGATCATGATCGTGACCTTTATGTAAATATTTTTACTCTAAACTATTTATCTTTATTTTATTTATGTGGAATAATAAGGGGACCTAAAGAAAACCTAAGATGTTACAATATGATTATGTATGTACATCGGGTAGGATTATATTAATCTTTTAAAAAGACATCTCATGCTCTTTTTCCAATAGCATAAAAAATAATTACCTTAGAATTCAATTTTAAAAAAGTAGTGAAAAAATGGCATTTTCCTTTTAAATCTACCTTTTAACCGTCACTATAAGGTAAGATCAACCTTTTAACGCCTTTGAAGTATTTGATGTCACTTAACATGATGTTCCTTGGTGTTCTACATGGATTTATTATGGTGGATAATTAGTTAATAAAAATACACCGGGGATCTATAAACTGTGGAATCAAGTTTTTTTTTCTGTCCTGGACCAAAATTTCACATCAAATCCCTGAAGGCTTCTTAAAGTAGGATTGAGTATGAATCCCACTACGAGGTCAGTTTACCCTTTATTTTAGGCAGATAAAAATTATCTATAGTTCATTATAGTCTTTAGAGATATCTCTATGTAAACTGTGAACGAATGAATAATTCTATATATTTAAACCTGAAGAAGCCGGTTTTCTGGATTCAGGAGGACTCTCACATATTAGTAAAACCTTAAAAGACAACACAATGATGATTACATGTATCTAAAGAAGTGTAAAATAAATTATTAAGAACTTCAACTCTTTCATTGTACAAACCTGGACTATTTCACTTGGTGAACCTGGACTTTTTTTATGAATGAACCTGGACTGTTTCACTGTGCGATAATCTGTGGATGTAAGTTAAAAACAGGAGGACAGAATTGTGGAAAACATGACGGGGTGGAGAAAGTATGCACAGGGAGGGAGAAGAAGACGACCCCCCCCTGCTATCAGTCATGTTCAGACAGGCAGGTGGAAATGAGAGACCGATGGAGCCAACCCAAATGTGGTCTCATTCTCTAACTCTCTTATTTTGAAAGTCTGATCTGTGTGTTGCAGTTGGGCGGAGAAGGTGGTGTTTGCTGATGGTCTGTGTCGCTATGGCAACAGCGTGGAGTGTTGCTGGGGCTGGAGATTGACAGACAGAGGACACTGTCAACGTGAGAACACACACGTGGACTTTTCAGGTCAGCGAGTGTCGCAAGTACATTCTCAAGTCTGAACATGTCAATAATCGAGTCCTGTTGAGCTACCTGAATTCTAAACAAAGTTAGCCACTAGATGGATGTTAACCTATTTACTCAGAATTAGATGGCCATTTTAGTGTTTTCCATAAGTTCGGTGGTTTGCTGGGTAGTAAGTCTACTAAACTCCTAAAACCAGAGCTAGTTGTTCATTCCGGCTGTGTTACCAGAAATATCCGGCGCTGACCTGCATGTTACTCTGACTGCTTCAGAGTTGAAGCAGTTGCATCCACTGAACCTACAGGATATGTCAAAAGTATATCCTCATCCCTCTTAGCTGCTTTTGAAAAAGACTAAAGTCATTTGTGTGTATATGAAAACCCTGTAAGTGTTTGTCTGTGTGTGTGTGTGTGTGTGTTTGTGTGTATGTGTATGTATGCGTGTGTGTGTAGATCACTGTCAGCAGGGCTGCAAACATGGGAAGTGTGTCGGACCAGACAGGTGCGAATGTCACGGAGGATATACCGGGAAGGCCTGTAACCACGGTAACTGTGTTTTTGTGTTAGTGTTTGTAGGTGTGTGTGCGCAGTTTCACACAGATTTAATTTCCCATCAAGAGATACATTCCTGTCATTCTTGTTTGAGCGGATAAGGCATATTTTACCAGGAGACCCCCACTCAAACACACACACTCACATGTCTCCTAATTAGAGGCTACGTTATGAGTCACACCCTGATGATAAATCAAAATCTGTTTTTAAAGGGGGCTTTCACACACGGCGCACACACATGCCAATTCACTTTAACTGCTCATTGTACATTGCAGGACTGGGGGTCAAAGGTTAATCCAGAAGGCTGACAGGAGGCGGGAAAACAGGATAAAAAGGCCTCCAGTTTAATGTTTGATTGGTGACCTCTGACCTCTCTGTCACAACCCCCCTTGTTTGTTTATGTGTGTGTGTTTGTTTGTATGTAGATCTGAACGAGTGTGGCTTGAAGCCTCGACCCTGTAAGCACCGCTGTATGAACACGCTGGGCAGCTTCAAGTGTTACTGTCAGGACGGCTTCATGGCTCAGCCCAATGGCAGCTGCAGAAGTGAGTACATGCCTGAATGACAAAGAGCAGAATCTGGGGGGATGCTAAAGCTTTGAGTCTGCAGCTTGTTATGCTTGTTAGTTCATTAGCTCTTCCGAAATAGTAGTTTAGGGAATTCCGCTAGATACCTGTTTGTGTAGATCCATGGCGAAATGTCTTCAAGCCAAAACAGAAGTCCAGATTCTTTGGATTCATCCCACATGGATTAGGTAGCTACCACTAACGTTAATATAGATAGCAGCTAAAGCTGCTATAAGGGACTGTTTCACTGTGTGAAGCCAGATTGTTTCTTGCTTGTTATATTAGCTTCTTAGCTAGCACTTAATCGTAGTTTATGGAAGCTAGGCCCTTTCTGTTAATTTAAATGAAAATGTTTACCTTGAGCTGTTTCATGTATATACTGCGTGTTTCTACCTCCAGGTGCTCGCACATGTTACCATGCCAATTGCCAATACGGCTGTGAGGTCATGAAAGGGGCGGTCCGATGCACCTGTCCATCTCCAGGGTTACGGCTGGGACCAGACAGACGCGTATGTGTAGGTGAGTTGTTGCACTGTAGGATAACGGAGGAAACATAGATCAGAATCCGTATTTGTAAATCTCACCCACACACACACACAGACACTCACTCACTCTCACTTTCTCTCGCTCTCTCTGTTTGTGTCTCTCCCCCTTAAAGACATCGATGAATGTGGGTCCGGCGGTGGCGTTGTGTGTCCTCGTCGCAGAAAGTGTGTGAACACGTTCGGGAGCTTCCTATGTAAATGTCACCTGGGTTTTAAACTGACGTACATCAATGGGCGCTACAGCTGCATTGGTGAGGCTGAGTGTGCTTCAAGACCGCATGAGATTAGTGGTGGACCGGGCGGAACCTTAATCAGTCTCTCTCTCTCTCTCTCTCTCTCTCTCTCTCCCCGTTGCCAGATAAGGACACTCGGCCGTTCTGTTCCCTCAATCCCGCTTCTCCAAAATGCCGATGTAAAGATGGCAGCTGTTCAGGTAACAGCCCCCTCACTCATCGCTAAGCCAACAAGCTGACTTCTGTCAATGCCAACCTCAGACACAGTTATCTGAAAGTCACCAGTTGATAGGTGGTCTCTGATGAAACCACCTCCCTCTGTAATCCAGGGAGCAGTGTTGTGCCCTGATTGCCAATTGAGGTGGTTTCAGCATCTGATCATGATTCATCCACGAAACCTCACATTGGAGGTATTCGAAGTATGAACAACTGGGAGGGTACCCTGGGGTAGACCCAGAACTCTCTGGAGGGACAGTAGCTCTCATCTGAACTGGGAATGCCTTGGAATGCCCCAGGATGAGCTGAACGGTTTTGCTGGGGAGAGGGATGTTTAGAAAACCCTTCTTAGCCGCTGCTACCATGAGCTGACCCTGGGTCAGCAGACAAAGAATGGATGAATAGATGGATGGATTGATGCAGGGATCCGAGTCAGAACAAACAGAGGAGTCAAGTAACTAGGCTCTACGTCTGGAGCCAGACCACTGGGGAGAGCATTGCAGAGCGTCCAGTGGCCTTTAACCTTTGGGCTCGGACATATGGAGGGAATGCGGAGTGGAGCGGCTACCACTTCATGTCCAAATGAAGCAGTTGAGGGGTTTTGGCATCTAATCAGGAAGCCTCCAGGGCATCAGCGTTTTTCAGGCAGGTCTAATTGGGAGGAGACTCCGGGTAGACCCACGGAGCATCTTGGGACCTCCAGGATGAGCTGGAGAGTGTTAATGAGGAGTGGGTTGTCTGGAATACCTTTTTTAAGCATTCTGCCTCAATGAGCCGGCCCTGGATAAGGAGACAATACTGTAGTTTGATGGATAAATCCACAGTAATCAGTTGAAAACGTATCCGTCCACGAGGCCCTGAAGCATTTTTCTTTTCTATGACGAAATACAGTTCAGGGGAAACAAAGTTCAGGTCGGTCTGTTTTCTTCCAGCTGTCCTCAAAGTCACTGTAGAGCCACAGAAAGCAAGAACTACCAGCACTACTACTACTATACCAACCTCTACTACATCTACCACTAGAGCTCAGATAAACACATCTACTACTGCTACTACCAAAACTACTGCAGCAGTACCAACTAATACTCCTACAACCACATCACCCTTTACTACTACTACAACAGTAACCACTGATACAACTACAATGCCCACTACTACAGCTGAGACGAGTACATCAACTGCAGCCACTACCACACCAAAACCAACTACTGCTACTACTACTTCTACGACCACAGTACCAACTACTACTACTACTTCTCCTACGACCACAGTACCAACTACTACTATGTCCACTTCTATATCAAGTACTACACCTGCTACTACCACGTCTACTGAAGTGACTGCTTATACTCCTCTACCTTCTACAGTTAGACTGGATACTTCAACGCCCATAACTACTACTACCTTTACTAATAAACCTTCTACTACTACTACACCTGCCCCTACTACTACACCTACTACTTCTACTACTGCTACTACTACTACGACTGCTACTACTACCACTACTACTGCTACCACTACTACGTTGGCGACCAGCTCCGCCTCTCTGGTGACCACCACGATGAACAACAGGATCCAGGAGGTGACCATCAGACAGCGAGGAGACGTTCACAGTGAGGATATATGATTTTCTTTTTGTTAATAAGTCATACTGTAACGATTCTGATTTCTGATGGAAATTAATTAAAAGGTAAAACTATGTTTCATATGAGGTCAGGAACAGATACTTACCATAGCAGTGTCGGAACTCACTTCTCGTAAAAACAGACCATTCTCCATATGACAATGTTGGGAAAATGATCCTGGTGTACACAGAGCCAAGCACGCGATCTTTAACACCGTATTCATGCCAGGCCAGTCCGTCACGGTGTAACTTAATAATAATAATAATAATAATAATAATAATACATACATACATAATGATACATAAATCATTTTCGCTCCCGTTTTTTTTCTCGGTTGTTTTGTCCGTTCATCTTAAGGAAAGGTTTCAGAAATAAGTGGGTCAAAGGGAACATTTTCATTTCGCTAACAGGGCTATAGAGCCATTTTGCCATTCCTTTTCCTCAAACCACATATCCAATTGCTTGACTAATACTTTTGACACGTGTTTGAGCTTTCGTTTCTTCATGCATATTTAACTTGTCAATAACAACTTCCTGTTCTGAAATTAGGCGCACTGCTGCAGCTACTTCATTGGACCAAAGAAATCACATTCTCCAAAACCGAGGATCTACAACTTGTCTTGGCTTTCTTAAATAGATTTGAACTAAAAAGTATAAATCAAACGTGTGATTTTTGGTTGCCCTAGGGGGCACTATCAAATAGGCAAATTTTTCAGATGTCTTTAGGGCAGGATCGTTATCCGACATGTGAAGTTTGGGGCAGATTGAAACATAGACAGTGGAGTTATGACAATTCCATGTTTTATGGCAAGACATTAATATTTGCCATCCCGTTCCCTCCAAACCGTTCATTACACCTCAAGCTTTCAATAACTTTTCATCCTGATGGTCTTAACAAGTTGATAACCAAATTTTAAATCAAGCTGGTCAGAACTCTAGGGGGAGAGTTAAAATACAACACCCGGAAACGCCAGAAAAAAACCTTGAAAATCGCACATTTGATTAAAAATGGCTTACTTCCTGTGAGGTTTACACCTTTACTCCAAGAGACTTATTGGTAGATCCTGAGTTGATACAAAGTTCGGCCAAATTCCATACCTCTGTATAAAACGGGGTCCTGGGTCTATTAATCTAGGTGGCGCTGTGGAGTCATTTTGACACACCTACGGCCGTGACCCATACAATATGTAGGTTTCACCTCTGACTGACACGTCTGGCATATTTCATGAGTTTTTTAGCATGTTAGAAGCTCAAAAAGTTAATGTGGCAGAAATGTGATAATAAAAAAAACTGCAGTTTCGATAGCGTCCTCAGACTGTTAGTGCTTGGGCCCTAAATAATAAAATGATGTGTATGTATGCAGTTTGTGTGAAATTGAGAGCAGAGGACAGACTTAGCTTATCCTCCTTTGGAGGCCAGATCTACTAGATTAATTTAATGTATTTCGTTTGCTTCTTCTTCATCATGTTCTGCTATTGGACAAAACACGGGAAATGATGCTCTGAAGGAGAACACCCTCCCTAAATAATCAACAACCAGTATACCATAGAAGCATCGTATTGATCCAATAAGAATTCCACATTTTCTTTTCAATCCTGTACCACTGGTTTGCACTTGAATGAGACATACTGGTGGTAAAGGAGAGAGATTGATTCACTGGGGTCAACTTTCAATTTCTACAAAATCTGCAAAAATATATATTTTATTGGGTGCTTATCCAAAAAAAAAAAAATTGTTCTGCTTTAGCACGTAGCTTGTTAGCATAGCAGTTAACTAGAATCCCTTAAATCAACGATTACCAGCAAGGATTAATTTGGATCTTTAGTTTTGTATTTGTGTTTGTTTGTCAGATTAAAGGTGACAAGAAGTTTTAAGCTTTGTTGCTGGTTAATAATAGATGTTTATGTTCCAGTTCCGCGTCATCCCACCAACAACCAGGTGTGGGAGTTTGACATTGAGCTGGGAAACACAGAAGAGGATGTGGGAGATGACCCCGGTGAGAGTGAGCTTTAGTCACCATGGACTGTATGGTGGAAAGCATATTCCTCTCAGAGCTGATTGGTGTGTGTGTGTGTGTGTCTCCTATAGAAGGGGGCATGCTGAGCTGCTCCTTCGATCAGGGACTATGTGACTGGATGTCGGACAGAGGAGGAGATCTACATTGGGAGATGACCCAAAACCCTGCAGGTAGAGCGTTCACAGAAAAAGGAATCCAAATATTATAGACCGGATATTTGGCCCCTTTGCGCCGGGCTTACCAAGGCTCTGTCAGGGAGGAGGAGCCTGAGTGTGTACTATAGAATCCTAAGATGGGGAGGGCGGAGCCAGAGAAAAGTGGCGGAGGCCCGCAATTAATAGTTAGTTTCAGCTCTCATAGCCAATTATAGATTATTTCAACTATATATTTGTGTTCCCTCTAGGGAAGCATATCTTCTCTCACCACATCCTGAAACCTCTTCTTTGGTCTCCACCCCTTTTCTCCATCTTCAGCATCTTTCTACCAATAGATTCCCTCTATCTCTCCTTTCACATGTCCAAATTATCTCAGTCTGGTCTCTCACTTTGTCTCCAAGATGTCTAACCTGGGCTGTCCCTCTGATTCCAATCCTGTCCATGCTCGTCACTCCGAAAAAAATATCTGAACATCTCCAACTGTACCATCTCCAGCTCTGCCTTATGTGTTTTCTTCAGTGCCACTGTCTCTAAACCATCCAGCAGAGCTGCTCACACTTCCGTTTTGTAAACCTTTCCCTTCACTCTTGCTGTCAAATATACCTGCTGACACTTTTCTGCATCCACTCCACCCTGCCTGCTCTTGCTCTTTCATCTCGTTTCCACCCACCCCCAGATGCTCTGAACAGTTGACCCAAAGTACTTAAACTCCTGCAACTTTTCACTTCTAGTCTTTGCTTCCACACTGTTCCACCCTTTCATTCACACACGTGTATTCTGTCTTGATGTGACTGACCTTCATAACTCTTCTCTCCATTCAAGATCCTTCTCTCAAGTACCTCCACCACCCCAGGTGTTTTTCCACCTGATGGCTGCTCTCACTATAGGTCATAAACTCATCCACAAACATTCTGGCCCTCGGCAACTCCTGCCTGACCTCATCTGACAACTTGTATATAGTAAACAACAATGGGCTCTGAGACGATCCTTGGTGTAGTCCCGCCTCCACCTTGAACCCATTAGTCACTCTTACTACACATGTCACTGCAGTCATACTGCTAATTTCAACTATCCTGGCTAACATTTGCCAATTTCAACTGTTACAGCTAACCTCTGTGAAAATGAACCATCATAGCTAACTGTGGTTTATTTCAGCTCTCACAGCTACAGTGCAAAATGTATCCATCTTAATGTTCCCTAATCTAACACTGGTGGATGTCTACAGTAGTCCTGATGGTCTTTTTGGTCGTCTTAGCTGGGTATAAGGGTAAAGATGGTAGCAACCATGAGTAGCTTGTTTCTTTGAACTTTCTCTGAGGATACCAGGAGCTCAGAGTCTCAGTTAGATTTTGTTCTTGTGAAGAGGATAATCTGAGGTCTTGAGGAGAAACCAAATTGACCTATTGTCAGACTTTGAATGGGTGAAAAGCCTGGCATACTGACATGGAGCCTAATGTGGTCTGTCCTGGGGTTCCACAAGGCTCTATATTTGGTTCCCTGTATTTGCTTCCTTTTGGTTTTTGCATTCAAGCTCACAAAGATCAGTTAGATGTTTCAGATTCCTAAATTGCTTGTTTGTAGTTCACAAAATAAGTTGTAAACAATTTAGAAATCACTAATAAGATGTAATCACTCATTAGATATAAAGGGTATCACATACCTTAAGCTTGCCAAATTGTGAAACACTTATCTGTACTGCTAAGTTTATGATGCCAAATAGTGACCCACATAGAGAGCTATGTTAAAAACTGTTGGACTTATTACTTAATTAACCTCCTTTCACCATCTCAGAAATATTTCGAAACTCCGTTCTTCACTAACCTTGAGTGATGCTGAAAAGCTGGTCCACGCGTTCGTCTACTCCCGACTGGATTACTGTAACTCACTTCTCATCGGGATCCCTGATAAAAGTCTTCAAAGACTTCAGTATGTTCAAAACCGTGCTGCAAGGATCCTGATGAGAGTTCGTAAACACAAACACATCACCCCCGTTCTTCATTCCCTTCATTGGCTTCCCATCTCCACCAGGATTGATTATAAGATCTCCCTCCTCACTCACCAGTGCATCCATGGTAACGCACCCCCCTACCTAA